>JABWHU010001435.1:3303752-3324493 GCA_014189135.1 Dicerorhinus sumatrensis harrissoni | reverse complement strand
TTCTTCATATTAACTTCATAGGTAGTTGATCTGCTACCTTTATTGTATATTTGCCTTTACCAGTGATTTTTTTTTAATTATTTTCTTATTCCTATTTGTGATCTTTTCTTTTATACTTAAGTCCCTTTAACATTTCTTGTAAGGCAAGTTTATTGGTGATAAACTGCTTTAGTTTTTGCTTTTCTGGAAAACTCTTTATCTCTCCTTCCATTCTGAGTGATAACATTGCCGGGTAGAGTATTCTTGGCTGTAGGTTTTTTGTTTTAGCACTTTGAATATATCACGCCACTCCCTTTTAGCCTGTAAGGTTTCTGCTGTGAAGTCAGCTGATAACCTTATGAGGTTTCCTTTGTAAGTGACTTGTTGCCTTTCTTTTGCAGCTTTTAGGAATCTCTCTTTAATTCTTGACATTTTAATTATAATATGTCTTTATGTGGGGTTCTTTGAGTTCATCTTGTTTGGTGCTCTCTGTGCTTCCTATACCCGGATGTCTGTTTCCTTAGGTTATGAAAGTTTTCAGCTATTGTTTCTTCAAGTAAGTTCTCTGTCCCTTTGTCTCTCTATTCTCCTTCTGGGACACCTGTAATGTGGATGTTAGTATGCTTGATGTTGTCTCAGATGTCCTTTAGACTGTCCTCATTCTTTTTAATTCTTTTTTCTTTTTTCTGTTCAGCTTGGGTGATTTCCTCTACTCTTTCATCCAGTTCACTGATCCATTCTTCTGTGTCATGTACTCTGCTATTGAGTCCCTCTAGTGAACTTTTCATTTCCATTATTGTATTCTTCATTTCTGATTGGTTCTTTTTTATATTTTCCAATTCTTTGTTGAAGTTCTCACTGTGTTCATCTATTCTTCTCCCAAGGTCAGTGAGCATCATTCTAGTTATTATTTTGTACTCTTTATTAGGTAGATTGTCTCTGTTTCATTTAGTTATTTTTCTGCAGATTTGTCCTGTTCCCTTATTTGGAACATATTCCCTTGTCTCCTCATTTTGCCCATTTCTCTGTGAATACATCTATGTATTAGGTAGATCAGTTGTGTCTCCCAGTCTTGGCGACGTGGCCTTATGTAAAAGATGCCTTATGAGGTCCAGCAATGTACTTCCCTCTCATCAGCAGTTCCAAATATTCCAGGAGTGTCCACTATGTGGGCTATGTGTACCCTTCTGTTGTGGTGGATTGCTCTTGCTGTAGGTGCAGGGATAGGCTAGGTTGGCCCCTGGGCTGGTTGGTTGCAAGGCTCAGGTGTGTGCTGCTGCTATGGTCACTTTAGTCACTTTATTGGGTCGGGGGAGCCCCTGCACAGCTGGCTGCAAGGTCTAATAGTACACACCTGCTGCCGTTTTGCTGTTAAACGAGTCAGGCCCCCAGCTTGGCTGGTTGCTAGGCACAAGGACTCATAATTGCTGTAGGCCTCTGGCCTGCAAGGCTGTTGTCAGCTCTCTCAGGAGCACAGCTAGGTGGGGCCAGCTCCAAGCATGGCATCACACAATCATTTCAGGCATTGAAAGGTGGGCCAGATCCCCTGTGTGGCTTTTTGGGAAAGCCAGCATCATAAGTCTGCTACAGCCTACAAGCTCTACTATGCTTGGGCCCACAGACTCTGCCAGTGCAGTCCTGCCCTGTGCACACAACCCACTCCACTGAAGCTGACCCACTCACCCCACTACAGAGGTCCCCCACACCCCACCTACATGGGCTGACAAGTTCCCAGTGGGCTTGCTGGTGGGTGGGGCCTGACCCTAGGGCCAGCTGCCTGCCCTGGCTGAGCTGGATTAAATCTGTGCTCTAGTGGGTGGGACAACACCCTGTGCTAACAGGCCAGAGGAAGAAATCCTTGGCATCTGCCAGTGTCTGTGTCAGCACACTTGTACTAGGTCACAATAATGGCTGCCACCAGTGTCTCACCCCTGAAAAGGTGGGCCTGGTCACCTCCTGCCTGCCTGAGATGCACTCAGAGCTAATCAAGTGAGTCTCTTTTACCAAAGGACTATGCATCTTTCTTTCTGGTGATATTCTGTTGGTTTCCAGAACAGGTGAATTTGTGCATGGGCCCTTTAAGAGAAAGCTTTTCTTTCTCTTATGTTCCAGAGCTTTTCTGGGGATAGTCCTCATTGGTTTTAATAGCCAGCAAAGCAAGGTATTATGACACTTGTCTTTGTTGTGCTGAATTCGAAGGCTGCTTTTTGTGGCATAGCTCTCCCACTCAGATTCCCCACTCATCCAGGGAAAGCTTTCTACTTTAAAATTGCCCACAGTCATGAAGTGCCGTGGCTAAAATATGGGTTTTTTCCTCGGCAGAAAGGTATTTCGGCTTCTCCCACCTCAGTCAGTGTTATCCCTTGTTGTGGGGGTTCTTTATGTTTCTAGTTTCCAGTTCTCTCTCAGAGGTAATTGTTCCACAAGTAGTTGTAGATTTGTTGTGTCCACGGGAGGAGGTAAGTTCAGACTCCTCCTATGCCACTATCTTCCCAGCAATCTATAGACAATCTCTGTCTTTTAATTGGTGTATTCAGACCTTGACATTTAAAGTCATTATTGATAGAATTGGATTAATATCTATCATATTCCATTTTCTATTCATTGCCCTTGTTCCTTTTCTTTACAATATTTAAAGTTATGATAAAATATATATAACATAAAATTTACCATCTTAACCATTTTTAAGTATACAGTTCAGTGCTATTACATGTATTCATAATGCCGTGAAATCATTACCACCATCCATCTATAAAACTCTTTTCATCTTACAAAACTGAAACTCTACACCAATTAAACAAGAATTCCCCGTTCTCTCCTCCCCCCGCCCCTGGAAACCACAATTATACTTTTGTCTCTATGATTTTGACTACACTAAGTATCTTATATAAGTTGAATCATACAGTGTTTGTTTTTGTGATTTGTTTTCTCTTAGCATAATGCCCTCAGGTTCACACATTTTACAACGTCTGTCAGAATTTCCTTCCTTTTAAGGCTGAATGATATTCCATTGTATGGATAAACCATATTTTGCTTATTTACTCATCTGTTGATGGACCTTTGGTTTGCTTCCACAGTTTAGCTACTGTGAATAATGCTGTTATGAACATGGATGTACAAATAACACTGTGAGACCCTGCTTTCAATTCTTTTGGGTGTATGTCCAGATTGGAATAGCTGAATCATATGGTAATTTTATTTTGAAATTTTTGAGGAACCTCCATACTATTTTCCCTAGTGGTTATACCATTTTACTTTCCCATCAACAGTGCAACTGATTATCTGTTGACTTTGTATCCTACTATTTTTCTGAATTCATTATTCTAACAGTTTTTTTGTAGAATCTTTAGGATTTTTAACATATAAGATCATGTGGTCTATAAACAGAGATAATTTTCCTTCTTCCTTTCCAACTTGGATGCTTTTATTTCCATACATGAACAATGAACAATCAAAAGGAAATTAAGAAAACAATTCCATTAAAATAGGATCAAAAAGAATAATATACTTAGGAATTAATGTAACCAAGGAAGTTAAAGACATGTACACTGAAAACTACAAAACATAGTAAAAGAAATTAAACAAGACATAAATAACGGAAATACGTCCCATGTTCATGGGTTGAGAGACTCAATATTGTTAAGATATCAGTACTACCCAAAGTGATCTACAGAGTCCATGCAATCCCTATCAAAATCCCAGTGACCTTTTTTGCAGAAATAGAAAAACCCATCCTAAAATTCATAGGGAATCTCAGGGAACCCTGAACAGCCAAAACAATTTTGAAAAAGAAGAATAAAACTGGAAGACTCATATTCCTGATTTCAAAACTTACACAAAGTTATAGTCATCAAAACAGTGTGGCACTGGCATAAAGACAGACATGTAGACCAATGGGGCAGAATAGAGAGCCCAGAAATACATCCTCACATATACAGTCAAATGATTTTTGACAAGGGTGCCAAGACCATTTAAGGGGGAAAAGTAATTCCATTTTGATGCTGGGAAAACTGGATATCCAAATGCAAAAGAATGAAGTTGATCTCTTATATAACACCATATACAAAAATTAACTCAAAATAAATCAGAGGCCTAAATGTAAAACCAAATCTATAAAACTCTTAGAAGAAAACACAGGACAAAAGCTTCACAACATTGGATTCAGCAATAATTTCTTGGATAGAAAACCAAAGGCATAGGCATCAAAAGAAAAAATAGACAAATTAGACTTCATGAAAATTTTAAAATTTTGTGCATTAAAAAACACAATCAACACAGTAAAAATGCAACCCATGAAATGAGAGAAAATATTTGCAAACCTTGTATCTGATAATGGATTAATATCCAGAATATAGAGATGATTCCTAAAACTCAGCAACAAAAAAAACAAAAAATCTGATTCAAAAGTGGGCAAAAAACTTGAATAGACATTTCTCCAAAGAAAACATACAAATGACCAATGAGCATATGAAAAGATGCTCAACATCACTAATCATTATGGAAATACAAATCAAAACCAAAATGAGATACCACCTCACACCCATTAGGATGGCTGCTATCAAAAAAACAGAAAGTAACAAGTGTTGGAGAGGATGTGGAGAAATTGGAACCGTTGTGCACTGTCAGGCATTAAAAGATGTTTATCAATCATTAGGGAAATGCAAACTAAAGCCACTCAGAGATACCACTACACCTCTATTAGAATTTAAAAATTAAAATTTTTATACCAAATGTTATACCAAAATTAAAATTAAAAATTCTTTTTTTTTAAATTTTTTTGTGAGGAGATCAGCCTTGCGCTGACATCTGCCAATCCTCCTCTTTTTTTACTGAGGAAGACTGGCCCTGGGCTAACATCCGTGCCCGTCTTCCTCTACTTTATATGGGACGCCACCACAGCATGGCTTGACAAGCGGTGCGTCGGTGCGCGCCCGGGATCCGAACCGGCGAACCCCGGGCCACCGCAGCGGAACGCGTGCACTTAACCGCCTGCGCCACCAGGGCGGCCCCCAAAATTAAAAATTCTTATACCAAATCTTGGTGACGATATGGGACAATTGAAACTCTCATATGTTGCTGGTGGGAATGTAAAATGCTACAGCTACTTTGGAAAATAATTTGGCAGCTTCTTAAAACGTTAAAGATACACTTACTTACCCATATAACCTGGCTATTCCGTTCTTAGCTATGTATCCAAGAGAAACAAAAGCACCTGCCTTTACCAAGACTTGTGTAGAAACATTCTCAACAGCTTTATGTGTAATAGAAAAAAACTGGAAATAATTCAAATGTATCCCAACAGGTGAATGTACACACAAATCATGGTCCATACATATAAAAATTACTACTCAGCAATAAAAAAGAATGAACTATTGATACACACACAACATGGATGCATCTCAAAATGATGATGTTGAGTGAAAGAAGCCAGACAAAATGAGCACACACTGTATGATTCCATTTATATAAAATTCTAGAAAGTGTAAACTAATCTATAGTAACAGAAGTGAATCAGCGGATGCCTGGTGATAGGAGAGGGGGGAGGGGCAGGAGGAGGGTGACAAAGGGGCACAAGGGAACTTTTGGGGTGATAGATCTTGGTTGTGGTGATGGTCTCACAATGTACACGTATGTCAAATCTTACCAAGTGTGCGCTTTAAATATGTGCAGTTTGTTCTTTAAACCTCATTGACACTGTTAAAAAGTTATAGTCACAACCACCAGGGGGCAGGGAGCGCTCCCCGAGTGCCCCTGTTGTTGAATGAGGCAGAAGCTGAAGATTCCAGCAGAAACCCAGCTCTCCTCTCAGAGAAATATCTGCAGTTGGAAATGCTGGCCGACCACACCGGAAAATCACCTCCATCTGAAATGCTAGATGCAGGCTCCCCAGGGGCTATAAGCCCCTACTAGAAACACGAGTCAAGTGAAGCTTCCAGATTTGTGCTATGAAGACTGTCTTGAAAGAATCACATTTGCTTCTCTTCCTCTCATGAGCTGTTTTCAAGCTTCTTTCAGCTGCGTGTCACTGCATTCAAAGTGACCTTTATCACAAGACCGAAGTGTAGTCAGGGTCCTGGGGCGACTGCAGGAAGCACGTGGGATCCCGGACTACAGCTTGAAAGTCCATCAACTTGCTCTGTGACATCAGTCAAGTTGCTTAACCACTCTGTCCACCACCAGCCCCAGTCTCAGCTCTTTAAAAATGAGGAATGAGCTCTACGTGACCTGAGTGTTGCATATAAAACCCACACGGCCCCCCAGTGCAGCCCAGGGCCTGTATCTCTGCTGGAGGAGGGAGGGCAGCATGCGAGCCAGGTACGCAGAGGAGAGAGCGGTGGCTGGTGGGCTGCAGGGGACAAAGGGCAGACCAGGGAGTGGAGCCTTCTGAGTCCGGTGTCCTGGACCTGTGGTGTGTAAGGCAGAGCCAGCTTCTCTCACAGTCCAGCGCCGCTGCTGCTAAGAGGCTCATCCTTTCAGAAAAAGGCAGCACTTGCCAGCAAGTGTGAACTGGACACAGGGAGGAATGTGCCTCCCTCTGAGACTCCTGGGAGCAATGAGCTGTCTTTATGCTACAACCTGAGCCAGGCAGGGACACCCCTGCCTTTTTCTTGGTGCTAAGTAGGTGATTCCAGACCCTCAGAGACTTGCTCATTGCTTTGATGGTGAGACCCTCATTCTTACTAGAATGTTGTGTGGCGTGTACGTATGTCCTGTGACTTGAACAGTGTTTTACAATCAGCGTGGCGATGGCTGACATTCATTGAGCACTTAACAAGCACTACACAGTTGTAATCCACTTACGTATTTAAATAATAACCCTTGAGCACTGAGATTCCCAGATTAAATAACTTGCTCAAGGTGACACAGCTGGTAAGAGGCAAGGCCAGGGTTGGCACCCAGGCAGACTGGCTCCAGTGCCCAGCCCCTAAGGCCCAGCTGCCCCTTAAGGCTAGTGGAGGGGAGACGACTTTTGGGGGTGGAGGGGAGAAGCCCAGCTCAGAGGGTTGAGGGGAGATCACTGGGTTTCATAAGCCTTTGGAAAGAAAGCTCCAGGAGCCCTGGGAAGTGAAGGGATTTTCACGTAGGGTCTTAAGGGATGAGTAGGAGTTGTGTGGGTGTGTGTGAGGCGGCCCTCCAGTCAGAGGGACTGGGGGTGCACACACAGCACTCAGGGAACATAGCTGGTTCAGAGCCTTAGCTGGTGGCTCCGTCGGGGCCAGGCGGGGCCTGAACCATCACGAGACACGTTGCTGTGGGGGCTTTGGGGGAGTTGAGGGAGGAGCTGCGGGCAGCCGCGTAGGCGCCTGTCAGGTGGGCCAGACCCGCGGTCCCGAGACCCGCACCAGCTCTGCCTCGTCCCCCCCCACCTCGTCGCGGGGCTGGCGGGGCCACTGCAGTCCTGGAGGCGCGTGGAGCCCTGAGCACCCGGTGGGGAGCCCGCTGCAGGCAGGCGGCGCCTGGAGGACACCCTTCCTGGGCTCCCTGGGTCGGGGGAAGTCCTTTCAGTCCCTAACACCGAGTTCGGAGAGGCGGGGCTGGGGGCGTGCTCCCGTTTGGGTCCGTGTTGGCTCCAGCTCCAGCCTGGGGAGTGTCCCCCTCCCCGCACCCGGGCTGCGGGCCTGCCACTTTCCCTCGGCTGGGCACCTGGGCTCAGGGCAGGAACGAGCCTTTGTTCTGTTTTACCAGCCAGTCCCCACCCCTGGGAAAGTCGGAGCTGCTGGTGGTTTAAGGAGGGTTCTGTGCTGATCCAGACACCCCTCCTGACATGGTGCTCTCTGAAAGGGGGAGGGGCCAGGAAGTCACGTGTGCTATTTCCCCTGGGAACACCACTGCTTGTCCCAGGTTAGGCACCCGAGTGTCAAGAGAGAGCTGAGGCCCCAGGCACACACGGGTAGGGGACACCCACCCCTGCCAGAGTGAGCCGCACAGAACTCTGATGACTGGTTGTTAAACACCATCTTTAGAAAAAACCCATGAGCTTCACGGTCAAGCACAGAGTGGGACACAATGATAGGGTGATGTGACACTGGAAAGCTTCAGTTTTTTTTTTTTTTCTGAAAGGTTCTGTCTTTGATGTGTGATGGAGAGACACTACAGACTGAAGGCAGAAAGAAACAGACTTTTTTTTTTTTCAAATGACAGGAAACTGGGTCCAGCCTCTGCCATGTATTCAATGAATGAATAATAAAAAGACCTGGGGCTGCTCTCCCCTTCCTCAGCCTCAGTTTCCCCATCTATCAAACAAGGGGATGGACCCAGTGATCACTAACTTCAGGCTCACGGGGGACAGAACTTGATACTCACTGGGCACAACCCTGTGTCACAGCCCCCTTACTCTGGAGACTGACACATCCATGGGACCCCCCTGGAGGTTCCTGACTGAGCAAACAGCTATAAGCCCTTAGCTTACGGTTCACCCTTGGCAGTGGTGATTCCTTGGAAAGAAAGCTGCCCCCTGCCTCCTGGGGGTCCATGAGGTGCCCACACAGCAGGGGTATTATTTTTGTCTCCTCTTATCCCTGGAGATCAGCTCAATTCATGTCTAGTAAATATAAACCAGGAGACTCTCTCTGTAAGAACACTGCAGATATAACTAAAGATCAGGGTCAGATTTTCATCTTACAAATGCAGCTGCTGCTGCAGTGGTGGTGCTGACTCCAGGCCCCTGGGGAGTCAACTCACAAGGACTCGTGTTAGCAAAGTCATACCCACTCTTCATAAAATCTCTTGGCAAACTAGGAGTAGAAGGGAACTTCCTTACTGTGATGAATGGCACTGACAAAAGTAAACCTGGAACTTAACAGTGAAACCTTAGGAACATTCCTTCCACTCAAGGATGGAACGGGACATGCATGCCTGCTCCTCCACCGTTCGGTTCTGTCCTGGGGGCTGACCAGCAAAGCAAGACGAGAAGAGGAACAGGAAGGGACAAAGCAGTTTTCATTTACAGGGGACATGATTGTCCCTCTAGATAATCCAAGAAGATCAATGGACAGACTTTTAGTGGAAGTACAAGGGAGGCTCAAGAGGGCCAGATACAGGTGACCTCATAGGAAGTCATCAGGTGGCCAGTGCCCCAGAACAGCCATGAGAAAAAGTAACATAACTCTTTTCCAGCCATGATAGCACGGAATACATGTAATGAAAAGTGTGCAAGATTTTTAAGGGGAAAACAATAAATCTTTACTAAAGAATGAAAACATCTCAATCAAATGGAGACACGTGATGTTCATGGATGAGAGGACTCGGCAGGCAGTTGTGCACAAGGATCTGGAGCTTGGGAGACAGGTAGGTGATAAATGGACCTGGGAGTCCTTGGCATGGGTCTGAGTGATTTCTCTAAGGAAGAACGTGGACGTAGAGGGGAAGAGAAGATAGTCCCAGATGGAGTGCTGAAGGTCACCAAGCCTGAGAAACAGGTGGGAGAGCAGGACAGTGTGAGGTCACTGAAGCCCAGGAAGGAAGCCGTGTCAAGGAGGGAGGCCCAGTGGCATCAAGTGCTGGTGAGAGGTCAGGAAGATAAGGGTGGATTGGGGCTCACTGCACCTGGTAAAGAGGAGTTAATTAGTGACCTGGGAAGGAGCAGTTTTCTGAGGAATGGTGGGATCGGAAGCCAGATTGTAATGGATTGAAAATAAAAAGGAGTTCTTTGGCAGAGGCTTTGATTATGGCAGATTGAAAATACATATATACTTTAGTGCTTTCTTGAAACTACACTCAAATGATAGTAAAAGTTATTTTTAAAAGGCATAAACCTACAAAGACAGGAATAACGGGAGAAAAAAAGGAACAATATGTTGAAAGCTGGAAATCAGATGGAGGCCTGTAACTGGTTTTTCAGACTACAAAGCTCCCTGGATCCTGAGGAGGCAGTAGGGAAAGTCTAGAACCAACTCAATCTATAACATAGGATCCTCCAAAGGCTCGGGAATTGTTGACACCACAGAGCTCTAGAGGTGGGGATCAAAAAGGAGTCTAGAATAATAATGGTTGGAAGATCTGTTTAACAAGGAGTAAGACTCCCACATTCCCTCCTCCATCCCGTAGAGCTTGGAGATTTCTCTGGAGATAGTGAATCAAGTAACAGCCCCCAGGCCCCAGCTCCAACCCTTTCCATGAACTGAGGGACACCTGAGCCTGGACCAGTTGAGGAGGTCCAGGGCATGCCACTGAACACAGGGGCATCCAGGAACATCCATGCTGGATGCTCTCCTGGGGTCCCACAAGCCGGGCCAACAGCCTTTCCCCTTCAGGCTGGAGAGTGGAAGAGGCTGCTCTGGGGAATTTGACCAGGCAAGAGGAAATACTTACAGACAGTGATATTAGAGATTCCTTCAGTAAATAGCCCATTCAGATCATCCTACAGTGATGCCCCAGGAAAGCTCACCCTTGCACTCAGAACTACCAGCAGCTTTTAGATACCACTTCAAATATGAGCTGTCACACAGAGAAAACTCCAGGTCCAGATTAATTCAACCAAACATTTAAGAATGAAATAATACCAATCCTACACACATACAGAAAATGGAAAAGGAGGGAAAATTGCCCAACTCATTCTATGGAGCCAGCATTATTACCCTAATACCAAAACTAGATGAATATGTAACAAGACAAGAAAACTAAAGACCAATAACCCTTATGAACAGAGACATGGAAATCTTTGGCAAAATATTAAAAATTGAATCTAGAAAAATTTATTTTTATATAAAATCATTAGAAATACACCATAACCAAGTGGAGTTCATCTTAGGAATGCAAAGTTTATTTTTTAACATTAAAAAATCAAGTGATATATTTCACCATATTAACAAAATAAAGAAAACCCGTATGGTCATCTCGACAGATACAGAAAAAGCATTAGTCAAAATTTGGCAAATTCAACAACTATTCCTGATATCTCAGAATCTCTCAGAAAATTAAAAATACAAAGAAATTTCTTCAACCTGATAAAGACTATCTGTGGAAAACCTGCAACAAGTATCATATTTAATGGTGAAAGACAGAATGGTTTCTCTCTAAGATTGGAAACAAAGCAAAAATGCCCACTCTCACCACCTCCATTCAACCAGTCCTAGCCAGTGTAATAAGGCCAGGAAAAGAAATAAAAGACATCCAGATTGAAAAGGAAAAAGTAAAACTGTCTTTATTAGCAGATGATATGATAGTATATGTATAAAATTCTAAAGAATCTATGAAAAAACTACTAGAACTAAGTGAGTTTAGCAAGGTAGAAGATCAATATATTAAAATCAATTATATTTTTATATATCACATTAAACATTTAAAAATCAAAATTAAAAACAGTGTCATTTGTGACAGTACAGAAAAGGAGGAAAATTAACAATATGTGCAAGATATGTATCTAGAAAATAAAACACTGGTAAGAGAAATTAAAGAGACTAAATAAATAGAGAGATATACCACATTTAAAGATTAGAAAACTCAATATTGTTAAGATGTCAGTTCTCCCCAAATGGATTTGTAGATTCAATGCAATCTCAATCATAGACTCATCAGAGTTTCTTGCTGTAACTGACAAAAAATTTGGAAATATAAAGGACCTAGAAAAGTCAAAACAATTTTGAAAAAGAAAAAAGGGGGCTTATGATACCTGATTTCAAGATTTGTTATAAAGGTATGATAATCAAAACAGTATAGTGTTGGCAAAAGGATAGACATGGAGATCAATGGTACACATAAGCGATCCAGAAATAGACCTGCACATATATGGTCAACTGATTTTTGACAAAGGGTCTGAAGTAACTCAATGAGGAAAAGGATGGTCTTTCCATCATGCGGTGCTTTAACCCTTGGATATTCATATGGAAAAAAATAAATTTGACCGTATTTTAGGCTCAAAATGGATCATAAACCTAAATATAAAAGTTGGTGTTTGTGGTGACTTCATAGAACGTAACTACTGCAAATAACAAGCATTAAAAAATATATATGATATACATACACACATACATGTATAGACAGAGAGAGCCCAACAGAAAGTGTGCAAAATATTTCAACACACACTTCACGAAAGAAGATATAAAAATGACCACTAAGCACATGAAAAGTTGTCTGACATCATTAGTTATTAGGGAAATGCATATTAAAATCTCAATGAGATACCATTACACATTCACAAGAATGGCTAAAATTTAAAAAGACTGACAATATCAAGTATTGGTGAGGATGTGGAGGAACTGGAACTCTCCTACATTTCTGTGGGAGTGTAAAATGGTAACCATTTTGGAAAACAAAATGGTTCCCCTATAAACCTAAATATTCACAGACCACGTGACCCAGCCATTCAACAACTAGGTTTTCACCCAGGAATGAAGAAAACATAAGTCCACACAAAGACAAAGCTTTTTCCATAAGATCTCAAGTTGAACCGACCCAAATGTCCATCAATGAATGAATGGGTAAACAAATTATGACATATTCATACAATTAGATACTAGGAAAAAAGAGCAATAAAAGGAATGAATGGCTGAGAACTCAACAACATGGATGAATTTCATACACACTTGCAGAGCAAAGGCCAGGCACAAAAAAGTATATTCTGTAAGATTCCATTTATATGAACCTCTAGAAATGACAAATCTCATCTATAGTGACAGAAAGCCAATTAATAGTTGCTTGGGGCTGAGGGGTGGGAGTGGTAAGGATTGATTGGGAGGTGCCCAAGGGACCTTTTCTGTGTGTTGAAAATGTTCTAGATTTTGATTGTGATAATTGTTATGTGGGTGTATATATTGGTCAAACAACAAAACGTATGTGCAAAATGGGTGCATTTTATTATATGTGAATTAAACCTCAATAAAGTTGGTTTGAAAATATAAGCCAATGACAAAAGACTAACAAGCATCTCAAGAGTGCCTCTAATATGAAAGAGAGAGACCACACAAACAGAAAAGGGAACTTGGAAGATAAAGAGATTATGAAGGGAGAAGAAAGCAACCATGAAATTATTAATATCCTCAGAGAAAAAAAGAAGATAACAGATCCATGAAGCAAGAGAAGATCACCTTAAAAAGGAAAATCAGAGCACAAAAGAAAGCTCTTAAAAATAAAATTTAAAAAGCAACAGTAAAAATGAAAAATGTAATAGAAGGGTTGAGAGATATACGTGAGGGACCTCCCAGAAAGTAGAGCAAAATGGCAGAGATGGAAAATGGGAAAGCAAAGAAGCTTAGAGCACCAGTTCAGAAACGCTAATACCCAAATAACAGAAGTTCTGAAAAAGTACAGAAAAAAAGAGAGGAGAGGAAATTATCCAAAAAAAAAAAAAAAGTAGCAACTCTGGAATCTGGACTGCAACAGAGCAATGCTTCCCACATATCAAAGGGAAATTATTTTTAACCCAAACTCTATACCCAGCTGAACTATTAATCGAGTTTGAAGGTAGAATAAAACATTTTCACACAAGAACAGTCTAAAAAGCAATCACCTTTTTTAATAGTTTCCATTAAACTATTTCCTAGGAAGTTACTAGAGCATGTGCTCCCCAAATGAAGGAGTGAACCAAACAAGAGGGAAGGACTGTGTGGACCACAGGAAACCGCAGAGCAACGTGGGAGAGATGAGGGAGCATACAGGGTGACGATGAGGGGACAGCTGGGCACCAGGTGTTGAGGGTGACCTACGCAGATTGGAAAGCTCTGGGAGAGACTTCCTCAGGGAGAGAAAACTGATAGAACATCTGACATGTCTGACAGTCTTGACAGAGATTGAGAAAACTGCCACAGGATTCGGGTTGAGTTAACGATAAGTAAGCAGAAAAAAACAAACTCCTCCCCCGTAAAAATAAACACAAAAGAAAAAACCACAGACTCGTATTAACTCTATGGAAAATAAAACAACAACAACAAACCTAAATGAAAGGAAAGATGTGATGGCACAGTAAGTGTCTCATCTCTGAGCAGGCCATGGAGCTGACCCGGAAGTCTGGCTGTGAGGGGGGCAAAGCAGGGTCCATGGAGGGGTTTCCCTTCAGTGTGGTTTGATTCGAGTTGTTAGTTTCTTGAAATTTGGTTGTTGCTGTTTCTTTGTTGACCTGTTTTGGTTGGTGTTGGTGTTGGCGTTGTCTTGAGGAGGCAGATATTTGAGAACATGCTGTGCTGGGAGCCCCAGCCGGGAGCAGGGCGGCCACTGAAGGTTGGGGCTGGG
Source organism: Dicerorhinus sumatrensis harrissoni (assembly GCA_014189135.1). Lineage (NCBI taxonomy): Eukaryota > Metazoa > Chordata > Mammalia > Perissodactyla > Rhinocerotidae > Dicerorhinus > Dicerorhinus sumatrensis. The sequence continues at coordinate 3,310,348 of JABWHU010001435.1, read as the reverse complement.
GGAACGTTGGAAGGAGCCCTGAGGTCCGGGAGTGTGGGGGGCACTGGCCTGGGGCAGGTGGAGGGGCCCCATGTGATGGGAGGAGGGAGGGAGGTCTGTCGTGTGGGAGGGGCGGGGCAGGAGGGACAAGGCAGGGGAAGGTCCTCCGAGGGGCTGCTTCTTTTAATTTTTAGAAGTAGGCGGTGAGGGCACTCGCTGTGCTGGAGGGGGAGACCAAGAGGGGCTTATGGAGAGATGTGAGTTTCAAATCATGCTTCAGACCACAGATGGGCCTGCACTGCCGGCTGAGGGCCTGCTGAGGTTGGAGGCAGGGAGGGCGGTGGGCAGATGCACCAGCTCTGCAAGTCACAGTGTTCTCGGCACCCCGGGTAGGAGGACAGAAAGAGAGAGAACCATCTGTCTTTGACCAGGGAGGACGGAAGGGTCCCTGGTGCCCACCCTCTGGGCAGGTGGCAGGAGAGCAGTCTTGTATGTCATCTTGGTTCTAGTGCTGATGTGGAGGCCCTGAGGGAGCCAGAAATCAGGACACCACACCCACATCTGCCCATGTGATGTGCCCAAGAAAGGAAGGGGTCTTTATCCGTCCTCGTCCTGTGCCCCTCTCCCAGCCACCTGACGCTCCAACGGCCCTGACGGCCTCTGCAGCCACATCTGCTCCTTCTCACAGCTGTCTGGGAAACAACTTCTCTGGACCTGAACAGATAATTTGCTTAGGGCTGCGTAGTGCTCCTCACAGATTGGGGGGCAGTCTATTCCCTGTGGGTTTGTTCTCCCCCCCACATTGAAACTGAGGATGAAGGAATTCAAGTTTCCCGGGATTAGGATGAAGCTCTGCCTGTACCCACAAGGTAAACATGGGGGACAAAGTAACCAAAGTTTCTGAGCTTGCCTTGCAGAAGAGCAGGAGGACCACTGATAAGAGAGTAACTTGCTGAGAGCCCTCCACCTGACTAAGCATCATGCAGAAGCATCAAGAAGATAAAATGAACAATTGTAAGCTTCACACACCATTAATAAATATGAAAGACAGTCACCCCTGCACAAAGAATTCTTAGAACTTCAGCCCCCAAGGCCACATGCTCCCCTCCCCATCTTATTCTCATAATGAGCTTTGGAAAAACACTTAGAACTGCATATAGGCAAACTAAAATGTAACATGTAGAAAGAATAACTTGTTAGCAGCAAATTTATGTCCTCTGCCCAAACGGTTCCTTCTGTCCCAGATAAGGAAGTAACTGAGGTTTTCTTAGATTCTTCAGGAATGTTGTATTCAGCAGATCTGCTATGGAGAGACACCCAACGTTCTGAGGTCACCCATCATCTGGCACTCCTGAGCCCCCTCCCCAATCCCGTTTGGCTTATATTAGTCATTTCCAAATCAGTTCCCTTTAAGATGGATTTTTTAGGATGATAGTCCATCATCTTTCAACATGCTAGCTTATTGCTTATTAAAGTTCTTTCTCTACCACCACCTGCTTGGCCTTTTATCTTGGGGCAAGCTGATTGAGCTCTTGCTTGGTATCACTAGCAGGAAGAACATGCTCCCTGAAAGAAAAGTTTTGGGTTGGGAAAGAGTGGGATCCTGGTGCCTGAAACACCACCATTAAAGCCTTCCTTGAGGATTTTTGAGGGTCTCCTGCTAAAATGCTGGCATCTTTGGGAGCAGCAGCCCTTTTAAGCTCCAAATGTGAATGTGGGCAGCTGAAAACCTGTATCCAGCTAGGCCTGGGGCGGGGGGATTGAGGGAGACAAGTGCTCAAGGGAGGCAGGGAACATGGGGGACGCATTGGTCTATGTGACCCTTCCACAGGGACGGCTCCATCCCTGCCTGGGCTCTGGGTCGGCCTGCCCCGGTTCAAGTTCTGGCTCAGCCACTTAGGAGTGGCCTCAGATGGGCATTGTTCAGTGTCAAGAACATGCTTCCTCATCTGCACGGTGGAGATGATAACAGGATTGTTGTAGGGCTGTTGTGCGGTGAGAGCAGAGAAAGCGTGGGGAGCTCTTAGCGTCAGTCACACTGAGAATGCACGCCGGCCGCTGGGGACCCTCACGTGTAACACAGGAGGGAACAAAGCTGAGCAGATGGTGAGGGGCTTTCTCGATCCCTCCATCACCCCTTTCCCCCCACCTTCCTGCCTACTGATGCCAGAAACCCCTGCCCCTTCCATTACAGTGGGGGCTGTGCCAGAGCTTGGAGGGCACCTAGTGGAGAGACCCCCTGAATGGGTCAAGCATCCTTCACCTGTTGGCATCAGGGTCCAGAAAACTGTGGGACTCAGGTGAGTGGGGTGAAGGGCAGGGCAGCCCTAGTGGAGCATCTGACTGACAGGCCGGTGCTGGGCACGCTGTCTCGGCATGCGTTCCTGTCACTGTTTGCCCAGGGCAGGGCACAGACTGACACGGGGGCCCAGCCCTGCTTATAGAAGTGGGAGGCCCTGGAAATATGCTGTGTCCCCCTGCACTTGCCCTGCTGGCCATCCCTTCCTGGCCTGGGTGACAGGAATGAGTCCTAGGAGGGGCCCTCGGGGCCAATTCCCTTCCTCCCCCCTCTGCCACAGCCCATCCTGGGGGCTGCACAGAGCCCCTCGGTCCTGCTAGCCTCACTCTAGCCTGTTGGGGTGAGTGTGGGGGAGCATCTGCAGAGAACCCGACAGGGCCTCTGCCTGGGAGGTGGGGGTGGAGGGGGTGCTCGCAGGCCTAAGGAGCAGAGGCTGGGGGTGTGGAGAGCCAGGATACCCAGGAGCAGGAGCTGGCGGGGTATAGGGACAGCTCCCTGGAGAATGTGGCATGCCAGCTGGGCAGGGTTTAGGCCTGTAGATGACATTGTCATCCTCACCATCATCTTCATCTTCATCATTGACATTCATAGTACACTGTGGCAGGGTGTGTGGGTGATTTGTGTAGGATGCTTGGGGACAGCCGTGCCCCTCACTGCAGCCACTGGTGGATGTGTGTCCTGTGTGATCCACAAGAATGTCATCAGTTCTTTTTTTCTTTTATTTTTTAATTTTCTTTATTGTGGTAACATTGGTTTATAACATTGTATAAATTTAAGGTGTACATCATTATATTTCTATTTCTACGTAGATTATATCATGTTCTCATGTTCACCGCCCAAATACTAATTACAATCCAACACTACACACATTTGCCTAATTATCCCGTTCGCCCTCCTCCCTCCCATCTTCCCCTCTGGTAACCACCAATCCAATCTCTGTCTCTACGTGTTTGTTTTTGTTTTTACCTACTACTTAACGAGTGAGATCATACAGTATTTGACCTTCTCCCTCTGACTTATTTCACTTTGCATAATACCCTCAATGTCCATCCATGTTGTCACAAATGGCTGGATTTCATCGTATCTTATGGCTGAGTAGTATTCCATTGTGTATATATGCCACATCTTCTTCATCCATTCATCCCTTGATGGGCACTTAGGTTGCTTCCAAGTCTTGGTTATTGTGAATAACGCTGCAATGAACACAGGGGCACATGTATCTTTAGGCATTGGTGTTTTCATGTTCTTTGGATAAATATCTAGCAGTGGAATAGCTGGATCATACAGTAGCTCTATTCTTAACTTTTGAGGAATCTCCATACTGTTTTCCATAGTGGCTGCACCAGTTTGCACACCAACCAGCAGTGTATGAGTGTTCCCTTCTCTCCACATCCTCTCCAACACTTCTTGTTTCCTGTCTTGTTAATTATAGCCATTCTGACAGGTGTGAGCTAATATCTCATTGTAGTTTTGATTTGCATTTCCCTGATAGTTAATGATGTTGAACAACTTTTCATGTACCTGTTGGCTATCTGTATGTCTTCTTTGGAGAAATGTCTGTTCAGATCTTTTGCCCATTTTTTAATTGGGTTGTTGGTTTTATTGTTGTTGAGAGGTATGAGTTCTTTATATATTTTGGAGCTTAACCCCTTATCAGATATATGATTTGCAAATATCTTCTCCCAATTGTTAGGATGTCTTTTCATTTTGTTGATGAAGCTTTTTAGTTTGATGTATTCCCATTTGTTTATTTTTTCTATTGTTTCTCTTGCCCGGTCAGACATGGTACTTAAAAATATGTTGCTAAGACTAATGTCAAAGAGCATTCTGTCTATGTTTTCATCTAGAAGTTTTATGGTTTCAGGTCTTACATTCAAGCTTTAATCCATTTTGAGTTAATTTTTGTGTATGGTGTAAGATAATGGTCTACTTTTATTTTTTTGCATGTGGCTATCCAGTTTTCCCAACACCATTTGTTGAGGAGACTTTCCTTTCTTCATTGCATGTTCTTGGCTCCTTTGTTGAATATTAGCTGTCCATAGATGTGTGGGTTTATTTCTGGATTTTTGATTCCGTTCCACTGATCTGTGTGTTCGTTTTTGTGCCAGTACCATGCTGTTTTGGTTACTACAGCTTTGTGGTATATTTTGAAATCAGGGAGCTTTGTTCTTTTTTCTCAGGATTCCTTTGGCTATTTGGGTTCTTTTGTTGTTCCATATAAATTTTAGGATTCTTTGTTCTATGTCTGTGAAAAATGTTGTTGGAACTTTGATAGGGATTGCATTGAATCTATAGATGGCTTTGGGAAGTATGGACATCTTAACTATGTTAATTCTTCCAATCCAAGAGCATGGAATATCTTTCCATTTTTCTGTGTCTTCTTCAATTTCTTTCAGAAATGTTGTATAGTTTTCAGTGTACAGATCTTTCACCTCTTTGGTTAAGTTTATTCCTAGGTATTTTATTCTTTTTGCTGCAATTGTAAATGGGATTGTATTCTTAATTTCTCTTACTGCTACTTCATTGTTAGTGTGTAGAAATGCAACTGATTTTTGTATGTTGATTTTGTATCCTGCAACTTTACCGTATTCGTTTATTACTTCTAAAAGTCTTTTGGTGGATTCTTTAGGGTTTTCTACATATAAAATCATGTAATCTGCAAATAGTGACAGTTCCACTTCTTTTCTAATTTGGATACCTTTTATTTCTTTTTCTTACCTGATTGCTCTGGCTAGAACTACATTAAATAGGAGTGGTGAGAGTGGGCATCCTTGTCTGGTTCCTGTTCTTAGAGGCATAGCTTTCAGTTTTTCACCATTGAGGAGGATATTAGCTGTGGGTTTGTCATATATGGTCTTTATTATGTTGAGGTACTTTCCTTCTATACCCATTTTATTCAGAGTTTTTATCATAAATGGATGCTGTATCTTGTCAAATGCTTTCTCTGCTTCTATTGAGATGATCATGTGATTTTTATTCTTCATTTTTTTAATGAGGTGTATCATGTTGATTGATTTGCGAATGTTGAACCATCCCTGCATCCTTGGAATAAATCCCACCTGATCATGGTATATAATCTTTTCAATGTATTGTTGTATGTGGTTTGTTAGTATTTTGTTGAGGATTTTTGCATCGATGTTCATCAGGATACTGGCCTCTAATTTTCTTTTTTTGTGTTGTCTTTGTCTGGTTTTGGTATCAGGGTAATGTTGGCATCATAGAATGAGTTAGGGAGCTTCCCCTTCTCTTCAACCTTTTGGAAGAGTTTGAGAAAAATAGGTATTAAGTCTTCTTTAAATGTTTGGTAGATTTCACCAGGGAAGCCGTCTGGTCCTGGACTTTTATTTTGGTTGAGGTTTTGATTACTGTTTTGATCTCCTTACTGGTGATTGGTCTATTCAAATTCTCCATTTCTTCTTGATCCAGTTTTGGAAGGTTGTATGATTCTAAGAATTTATCCATTCTTCTAGATTGTCAAATTTGTTGGCATATAGCTTTTCATAGTATTCTCTTATAATCTTTTGTATTCCTGAGGTGTCTGTTGTAATTTCTCCTCTTTCATTTCTGTTTTACTTATTTGAGACGTCTCTCTTTTTTCTTGGTGAGTCTAGCTAAAGGTTTTTCAATTTTGTTTATCTTTTCAAAGAACCAGCTCTTGGTTTCATTGATTTTTTCTATTGTTCTTTTAGTCTCTATTTCATTTATTTCTGTTCTGATTTTTATTATTTCTCTCCTTCTACTGATTTTGGGCTTTGTTTGTTCTTCTTTTTCCAGTTCCGTTAGGTGCACTGTTAGGTTGTTTATTTGAGATTTTTCTTGTTTGTTGAGATAGGCCTGTATTGCTATAAACTTCCTGCTTAGAACCGCTTTTGCTGTATCCCATAAATTCTGGCATGTTGTATTTTCATTTTCATTTGTCTCCAAGTATCTTTTGATTTCTCCTTTGATTTCTTCATTGACCCAATCATTGCTCAGTAGCATTGTGTTTAATCTCCACATATTTGTGGCTTTTCTGATTTTCTTCCTATAGTTGATTTCTAGTTTCATGCCATTGTGTTCAGAAAAGATGCTTGGTATTATTTCAATCTTCTTAAATTTATGAGGACTTGTTTTGTGGCCTAATATGTGATCAATCCTGGAGAATGTTCCATGTGTATTTGAAAAGAACGTGTATTCTTCGGGTTTTGGATGGAATGTTCTGTATGTATCTACTACGTCCATCTGTTCTAGTGTGTCATTTAAGGCCAATATTTCCTTATTGATCTTCTGTTTGGATGATCTATCCATTGGTGTAAGTGGAGTGTTAAAGTCCCCTACT
>JABWHU010001435.1:3262027-3294574 GCA_014189135.1 Dicerorhinus sumatrensis harrissoni | reverse complement strand
TCTCAGGGCTGATCTTCCTCACAAAAAAAAAAAAGAAAAAACTGTGGCAATAAAGGGGAGGACAGCAGAGGCAGGAAGACGAGGGGGGCGGCTGGCAGAGGAGGGTGCCCGAGGCCGAGCGCCAGCTCCAGCACGAACCTGCCGGGTGCTCTGCATGAGTCTCTGGGCCTCTGGGGCCTCCTGTTCTTCGTGGGTAACTTCCCCGCTGTGTCCCAGCACTGCTGTCCCCAAGAAGGTGAGGCTGCTCAGGCCTGGCTACCCATGCTTGGGCAATGGAGGATATTGAACAGTCTAGTCAGATGACCCTGACCCTCTCGGGCCCTCACGGTGCACTTCACTTAGTGGTCAGAGGGCTCTGGCAGAAATGGCCTCTTCCCAAGGGACTGAAGTTTGGTTTACTAGATGGGCTATTTTAACCTCTGTCATGGCTGATTAAACTTTCAGTTCTGTGAGGAAAAGCAAAACTATCAATCAAGTTTACAACAGTGTCAGGAACGTGGTTAACGAATACTGAACACAAAGGGAATAACTATCAACTGCTCAGGTTAGAAACTTCAGGATCATTCTAGAACTTTCCCTCCTTCATTCCCATCATGGTGACCACAGCTGGCACTTCCTCGTCCTTCCTCAGTCCCAGAGGCTTACCTGAACCGAGTCCTGGAATCCTCCCAACAACCCATGAGGCAGGATGGATATTCCCATTCTGCAGACAAGGGAACTGAGCTGAGAGAGCGGCCACACTCGGGCTGGCTCAGGGATCCATCAGAGTCCCTTCCACTGGCTCTCAGTTCGCCAACATCTGGTCAAGTCTATCCCACTCCCCAGCCAGCCCGTCTGCCTGTCCTCCTGCTGCTGCCCAGACCCTCAGCGTCTCTCATCTGCACAGCTGCCACTGTCCCACAGGGAGTCCCCGCAGGTGCCCCCTGGGTAAAGCCAGGCTGCAGCCTCACTTTCAGAGGCACCCGGGCCTCATAACCTCCTGAGACCTCCCCTCCCCACCCTGCCTGGCTGGATCACCCCCCTGGCTCTGCCTAGGAAAGCCCTCCCTGCCTTCTCTGCCTGGCAAAGTCCCCCTCATCCCAGACACACCTCCCAAGAGGGTTGGGCTCCCAGCTGGATTTCTGTGACACTCCTTGTGTGTCATTTGGAATCTTCAGTATTGTCTGTCAGCGTTGTCAGTGTTGTGAGTGTGAAGGACTTGCTTGGCTATCTGTGTCCCCTGCTCCCAGAGGGACAGGACCCTATCACGGTGAGATGTGGCACATGACAGGCAACTTCGGTGCTGTGGAGCCAGACCCCTGGAAATGGAATCACACCTACTTGCTGTGTGACCTTGGGTAAATCATTTAACCTCTCTGTGCCTCAGATTCCTCATCTGAATGCTATCCACCACATGCAGTTGTCACAGGGACCAAGTGAAGAAGTAAAGCACTTCCAGCAGCACCGGCGCCCAGTGTTGTTGGCAGTCCCGTCCCTGGAGTCTGCCTCCTAGCAGGCTCTCGGTGACACTGTGTTGGCTGAAGGAAGTCCTGGAGGCTGAGCCCTCTGCAGGGACACACCTCTCAGGGTCCATCTGTAGAGCCTGCACTGGGATTGTCCCCGTGTTCCCTGTGGGGGAAGAAAGAGGTCCCAGCTAGCAGCCCGGGGTCTGCCTCCAGCGCCCCAGCTCTTAGAGGCTGCCATGACCGGGTGTGATGGACACAGAACACAGGCCTCTGAATCACACAGAGAGTGGAGAAAATCACTTTAAATCTGTTTTTCCAAATTGTGTTATTTTAAATGCCCTGGGCAGATGCCCACGTGTGCAGGGACACTCGGCCGGACCAGAGGTACTTTGTCCCCTGAAAGGCCCCATTGTGACCCTGATACGGCCCCGAGTAATTCCTGGAAAAACAGCCCTTGTGTGAGCCCCAAAGGCCTGCTCACTCCGCCCTCGGCTGGCAGTGTGAGCCCTCTGCTGTCTCTTTAAGGTCAGCATAAGGAGGCCTTACATCCCCATTTCAGGCTGCTGCCGGGGTTCTGATAAGAGGTGCTTTTTAGAGTTTGGTTCTAGAACATCAATGAAGCTCGGCTCCTATAAACTGGGTCCTCTCCAGGAGAAGGGCAGATCCAGTGGGACCAACTGTGGGCAGAACAGGGGGTCAGGGGGCTGGTTCCCAGACGAGGACTGTGTGTGGATGAAGCCCCTCCCAGGCCCCCCTGCCCTGCACTGCGAAGCCCACCAGGAGAATGCCCCCAGGAGGGGCCCCAGAGCCCCAGAAGCAAGGGGGCCACAGCCACGGAAGTCACAGGCGAGAGCCTCCCACATGTCCCGGGTGGACGTGACTCAGCTGCCTTTGCTGTGGCCCTCCCCTGATGCCCCCCTCAGCACATGTTTGTGGGGACCGTGGTCTGTCCTGTCCTGCAAGCTGTGGCTCTTGGTCACATCAGAGACCTCAGCTTCTTCTTCATCCTTTCTCAGGCCCAGGGGGCATTTAGCTCTTTGTCCCGGGAGCTTAAAAACCCCCAGTTACTCACCGTCTTTACAAAGCATCAGCCGCACTGGGGGGCCTCTGGCTTTGTGGGGGCTGCAAAGTGGAACTCGGCAGCTGCCTGAACTGGCATTGCGGTGACTTTGCAGCTGAGAGCGGCCAGCCCTTTTCAATAAGGACCTGGACTCGGCCACGTGGCCTGCTGCAGACCCGGCCAGTGGTCTGGGGCTGTCCCAAATGCCCAGCTTCATCCCCCTCTGAAGCCCCTGCCCACTTGCATCAGGGCCACTACCAGGTCTCCTCTGACTGTCACTTCCTGAGAGGTCAGGGGACAGACCCACATGAGGACAGGTCTGGGCAGCCTAGGGCAGTAAGTGGGCACAGGGCCCCAGGGACAGAAGGAGCAGCTCCAGCTCTCCCCAGCTGAGTGAGTCTATTTCTTCACCTTTAAAAGGACAATAGTGGCCATCTCCTGTGGCCACTGGGAGAATGACAGGAGGCTATAGAGATGGAAGGTGCTTATGCGGTGCTTGGCCCAAGGCAAGAGCTCCAAAAGTGGCAGGCAAGATGGTGACACAGGTGTAGATGTGGCTCCTTTGGGCTATTATCTTTGGATGTTGATGCTAATTGAAGTTTGGTCCAAGTCAGGGCCACCAGGCAGGCAACATGTAAGGAATGTCCCGCCTGCCCTTGAGGTGACACCAATCTATGCCCCAGAGGTTCCCTTCTGCCCAAGAAACAGAGGCAGAGAAGTGAGGCATGCTGGCCACAAGAAGCTTTGGGAGCCAGACACCATCCCACATCTCCAGGGACCAATGGTCCCAGTGCACTGTAGGTGCTCTGTCAATGCCCATTCTCTGTGGTCTGATACTTTCTGACTATTGCCCAGCAGGCTTCTGAAATGCCCCCTTCCCCAGCCCCTTCCTCCCCAGGCACGTGGGCTTCCAGGGGTGCAGAGCCCCAGCAGGAGGCCTGCCCATCAGCCAGCACTGGTACTCGCAAACCCTCCCTAAGGAGCTGGATGCAGACAGAGCTGAGCAATGGGATGCAGGAGCACGGGCTCCAGACCAGGGTGGGCTGGGGGAGGGTGGTTTGGGGGAAGGAAAAGCAAGGCCAGGGGAGGGCATTTTTGGAGGCTGCCCATCCCAGGAACATCCAAGGTGAACAGGATGCAAATCAATCACCAATGAAACTGCAAATTCGACAATCACTCGGGATGGGGGAAGGAGAGTCACGTCAGAGCATCACCTGCAAAGCCCTGGACTCACAAGGGTTTTATCCTTAGACCAATTTGCAACTGAAAAAGAGAAAATAGAGGAAAATCGTATCAAAGTTTCTTTCAAGAGAATAATTAAACTTTCAAAACGTTGAGAAAGTCTTGGGAAATTCAGCTAACCCTTTGGTGTCTTTTTTTTGATGAGGGTCAACAGTGCGCCTCTGTCAGCATCGTGGTGCTGGCTCCCCTAATGCGATCAGGCAGTTTTGTTGAAAAAGTGATACTTCTCTCAACCAGCACTTGATTGCACATTTTGTTAAACACGTGAAAAACGTCCTATCATTTCTTAATTTGTACTTTAATTTTCAGGATAAAGCCCCAATCAAACATTTTGCTCCTAATTTATGGTGAAGTTTTTACTTAAATTTTGTTTTAGGTGGACTCACTAAAAGTGGCCCTTTTCTGGTATAATTATCCTGGGATAACAGAGGACCCCGTGGAGATACCACTGAGACTCAAGTTAGTCATGGGGTCCCCAAGGTGGACGGGAAGGAAAATGTCACCCAGTGAAACTTCTGCCTGAAGCTTGAAGCTTTGTCCTCATGGCCGCTCCCCAGAGGTCAGCCAGCCCCTGCCCGTCCGCCTCCACATCTGGGGGATGACCGGTTTCTGAGGCCCCTGTTCTAGTGTCCAGCTCTGGAATGTCATGGATTCTTTGAGGGAAGGATGAAGGAGCACTTGATACCAGGAGCTGACTTTCAAGATTCCTGACGGAGAGCACCCTCCTATTATCTCCTCTCCGTTTGCCCAGACATCTCATCCCCAAAACATGGCCTCATCACTGTCACCTCACTTCCTGTCACTCTGTAGTCTGGTCCCCTTCCTCTCCTCTGGAGTGGCCCAAGGAAATCCTAAAAACAGTTTATTATCCACACCACTAATTGGAACAGAACACACAGCCCACTGCCCAGAACATTTCTGATCAGCTTCACAGAGTGAGAAGAAACTTCTGCACCTTGTTTTCTTGTGGCTTCAGGACTTTCTAATTGAGCACAGACCGCTCATCTTGTAGGAAAAAGAAGGGGACAGGCTGGTAACTGGTGAGTTTCCAGAGAGGGTGAAGCCATCTGATGCCCCTGGTAGCTGGGAGGGTGGGAGACCGAGCGCTGGGCTCCCTGAGTGCAGTGGCCGAGCACACACAGCTGTCGTCTGAACTGCCATTTGATGCCGCCTCTAGAGATTCCGTCTAAGCCAAAGGATTCCTCAGGAAGAAACTGAAATGACTGTGATCCTGATACTGCGGAATTAACAAAACCCCATAAATACCCCACAAAAGTATTGAACACAAAGGCACTTTATAAAGTAGTTCAAAGGTCTATCTCTTCCACCGTGGACATCTGCAAATACTTGTTGGGTGAGTTTTATCCTTATGACACGTAGAACATCCATGAAGACTTAGAAATATGCCACAGGATCAGTGCTCAAGAGAGCCTGTGGAAAATTCCAGTAGAGAGTTCTCAAGATCCAGTCCAGGGGTCAGCAGGAGATCTTTGTTTCGTGGTCTCTCAGATCACAGTCCCCACTTCCCACCCCACTGCCCCCTTTCACAAATAGGAAATGACCCTGAAAGAGGGCTCTGGAGCTAGAGGTTAAAGGCAGCAAGTCCCCAACCCTGACAGGAGGGGACACGGGAGAGTCAACATAACCCCCACAGGACACAGTGTTGCTGTTCTTTTGGTGTCTTTTTTCCACCATTGAGAGCATTTCTGCATTCTAAAAAGTTATGCTGGAAGGCGCGCTGATCGGTTTACACCATCTGGGTTTTCAGCTAAAGTAGTTTTCCTCCTTAACGAAAACAACTTCCATCTGATTACAGAAAACCACGCATGGTTCATGTAGAGCAGAGTGCCTATAGATGAAAACACCTGAAAGCAAGGTAAATGATTGTTAATGGTCATGCACAGGGAGAGGGCAAGGCATGGGCCATCCACACTGGGCCGTCCACCCAGATGGCCCTCGGGTGACTGACCCGAAGTGTGGGGACCGCCACTGCTTCCCATCACTCATGCAGACATCCTTTCTGGCTGAGCCCAGATGGGGCCCCAGAATGCTTTTGGCACAGAGCTCCAGGTGACCTAATGATCCACTGGACATGGCGTGCAAGGTCAACTATCTGCCACCTCACATCATCATGCTGGTGCCATCCAACTGGCAGCGGGGGCCCTCAGAGGCCCCTCAAATGATACTCACAGGCGAGCATCAACTGCTTTCCATGGGAAACTTCCTTCCTCCACACCAGTGACCGGAGTCTACCAGATGTGATCCCTGCGGCCTCGGCGAGGAGAATGTGAACATGTGAGTTTGCTGGCCCTGGTTAAGGTCTCGATGCTGCCTGGACATTCTCACACCCCTCTCAGAATCATATTCTAGGATTCTTAATTTCACAGGCACAGGCAAGGGAGCCAGGCTCACAGGAAGTGAAGGATTGGGACAGGGAGGAGGGATTTTGATAAAGGAGGGGGCTTACTGAGGAAGCTGCTGGGAAGATCGAGTCAGCCACTTTTCGCACTGGGAAGAAAGCCACGGAAATGTAGGAAATGGTCACTCTGTGGCCTGTCAGCCCCTGATGTGCTATGTTCACGTGGGCACCATCTATTCCTAAAGGCTTGTCTGCCCCCAAGTCCAATATCTGCACCTGGTTCTGTGACCTTGGGTGTAGGGTCAAGAGTTTCCAGCCCAAGCAAAACACTTAAGGAGGCTATGCTTCCATGACTCTTGAAAATGCCCATAAACACCAGCCGTCCCCGTGCCTGCTCTCTCCCTGCCCCACACAGGGGTGAACCCTGCACCCTCACTGACCAGAGGCGATGAGTAAACTGAGTTATTTGATAACAAATTTAAGAGAACTCATCCAGGAACTCTGAAGTACCCTGGCTGAAAGGAGCAGTCACACGTGTGAGCAGCCCCCCCAAAACACCTCTCCCTGTCAGGTGGGAACAGTTTACTGTCTGAGCAGTTCCAGACCCCATGAGAAACCTTGGCAGAGGCACCTCAGAAGTGCCCACAGGAACAGGAAACAGGCTTAGTTTCCAAGTGAGGGTAAGACATGGCACCTTCGGAACACTGACAGCCAGGGACATGAAGGGACATCCTTAGGCTTTCAGAAGCCCCTCTCCCTAAATGGCTGCCATTATTGCCCACCACAGTTAAGATCCAGAAACCTCTAGATTTCTGCAGAAACTGCCAGCTACCCTCTGTCAGCTCCCACCAATCCCAGGGGTCCCTTCAGTGCAGACACTGTGCTGCCAGCAAAGGAGGGGGAGAAGCTCAGCTTCTGAGGCAGGTCCCCATCAGGAACCACAGAGGGCAAGAGGAGGCCAGACGCTTCCAAAGGCCAGGGGTGTGTGGGAGAGGGTCTTGAGACAACACCCACACCCTGGACTGGCCATCCCCTAGACCACGGGAAGGGCATGTGATGGTTGGGCGGGGTCTGGGGTTAAATCCCGAGTAATCATGACTCCTCCTCCCCTGTGCACTGAGACAATTGATATGTTGAATAGAAAGGCGAGACTTCACAGTGAACCAGGCTCGTATTTCTCCTTGGTGGTTTCAGCCCAGCGCCCCTGCCTGCCGAGAACATCGTGATTCTTGATTCTGGCACTCCTGGCTGTGCCTGGGCATGCTCGTGTCTCTCCAACTCAACTAACAAACAGGGGGACACAATCAATGGTGGACTGGACAAAGAGACGCTGGTGTAGTCATGAATGGAATACTCCACAGCAACGAGAATAAACACTCCACATCTCCACCCAACAATGGGGGTGAGCCTCACACACCTAAGGTGGAGACAAAGAAGCCAGACATAAAACAATACACACTGTGTAATTCCATTCACATGAGGTTCAAAAGCAGGCAAAATTAACTAGGCAGCTAGAAATCAGGACCGTGGTCATCCTTGGTGTGGGTGCACAGTGATGGCAGCAAGACAAGAAGGGGATTTCTGGAAACTGATCACATGTTCTATTTCTTAATCTGGATGCTTGTTATACAGAGGGGTTTGCTTTATGAAAATTCACCAAGCGCTTGCATCCTGCTCACTTCTCTGGATGTATGTTGCATTTCGATAAAAAGTAAAAGAGAAGTCAGAACACGGTGGAGCCCAGTGGTTCTCAGCTAGAGATCTGTCCAGTGGGCAGGGGCATTAATCCACCCCATCTGGGTTGTTTCCCTCAAGTGCTGACCCACTAGCCACATTCCATCTACATTTCATGACCATTGTCTGTAATAACTTTATGGAAATTGTTGTCAAAGGCCTTGCTGATATCTATTCAGAGAGAAAGGTTCTGGGGTTGGGATGGGGGAGGTATAGGCTCTCTAGGTGAGGGGGAGGTGAAACAGAGTCATTTGAAGGATAACAGAGGAGGTGATTACCAGCCTCCCAAGGGATGGGAGAGCATCCTAGGGGCTGCCTGGCTGTGCTACTGTTTAGAAACCAGCCATCTTGGGAAATGAACCAATATGGGAGACTTTCCCACACTGTGGGACATTTGAGGGGTGCAGGGACCATTAGGTGGCCATGTTGATGGAACTGGGGAGTGGGCGAGGAGCATGTGGCTTCCCCAAGGCCAGGGCCAGGCCCACAGGGACCAGCAGACAAGACTTTGAGGAACCTTCCCCCAGAGCCCAACAATGCCCACCCTTTGGGTTTTCTCTCAGCCACTGCTCTGTCCTTTCCAAAATGGGGGGATGGCACAGCTTTGGCTCCTGGAGCTGACATCCTGTGATCTGTCATTACATTTGACTTCAGGATTTCCATAATTCGTAGGCTGACCTCTAGACATCTGAGAAGTGCTATTTTTGAAACTTTTTCTTATTTTTTAAACAATACCCATGGCTAGAAATACATTTGATATGGTGAGTTGTCATATTGGTGCAAGCCACCCATGCACAGGTCTGGAAAAAAAGTTATATGAAACAATACATTCTCTTACTCCTGTCATTCTGACCCATTCCCTTAAAAAAAGAATCCGTATCATGACCTCACCCACCAATGGGTCTGGCCCCGCAGTTGGAGATCATTCCTTTTAGAGCTCAGAAACTGGTACCCAATGTGCCCCCCAGTGGCACACAGTTGGCGCCCCATTTTTTTCTGCTGATGGGGAGAATAAAGTTCAAGCCGCTGTTCCACCCAGTGCTCCCTGTGAGGCCTCGGGAGGATGCTGTTTAATATCTCTGCAGTCCTCGAGGGAAACGGGCAGGAATTACCGTCTCCTTTCACAGATGAGCAGCCGAGGCCCCGAGAGCACAAGGGACCCGCACAGGGAACTGGTGGAGACGAGACCCCCGGCCCCTCCTCCTCCCACAGGTTCTCAGAGCTGCGGGGCAGGGGACACCGTCATGAAGAGCTGAGGGCCTGACCACAGCAGCAAACACCCTCAGCTGGGCGTCTGGACATGCTGGGCCCAGAAGGGCCTCCCCACAGCCCCAGCCCCAGAGCCAGGGCCTGGCAGTGTGACCAGGGAACCAAGCAAGGAAAGGGTTACTGAGGATCTGATCAACTAACACGGTCTATGGAAGGATTTTCAGACAAGAAGAATCTATGTGGTCTGTTTTGCAGAAATTGATGTCCCCATTTTGCATATGTTGCTATCTTGCAGAAACTCACAGGTTTGCAGCAAGACCCCTGCAAAATGTTCCAGATTTAAGAATCCTAAAGTTACCTTAAACTCATTAGCATCTTAAATTTTCCTCCTCTGGGAGAGTCCAAGCAGCCATTTTCAGACCATGCAATGTATGTAATAGCACATTTACCTGCTATACACTGTGCCCTATATGAAGACGGTTGTTACCGAGTTGTTACAAATAAACCTTTTATCCTCTGCTCTCTAGTGTATAAAGTCTCCACTGGCACTGAGCATGGGGAGACACTGCTTGGGGAGCAGTCCCTGGGATTCTCCATTCCTTGTGCAAACAATAAACCTTTTCTCCACTTAGTTCTACCTTGGTTGTGCTTTTTGGCTCTGCCCCCACCAAGAGACGAACCATTGAGTTCAGTTACAAATTTGGTGACCCAGATGGGACTACTCCACTGACCCCTGAAATCCTTGTCACTCAGCTTTCACCAGAGGGCCCAGTGGGCAGTGGAAGCTCACCCAGGCTCACGCCCCTACACCACTGGAGACTTGGTGAAGGGTGAAGGGAGAGGCTCCTCTTGGCACCTGACTCACTGACTCTGCACTGTTGCTGCCTTGGATGAACTTAGTGGCTGTCCTGGACCATTTTGTTTGGAAGTTCTCCTGGAGCAGTGGGTGGTGCCGGACCAACAAGTTGGCTATAAGAGTCTTTTGAATTGGGCGAAGAATGGTTTTGGGTATAAACTGCACAGTTTTCTGGTTCCCGGGTTTGGTTTCCGTTCTGGCTGAAACAGCTACGTTCTGGGAGATTGCAAGAGATCTCTGCGAGGCTCACTGGGGACGCCTGACTGAGAAAAACTTCCATAATGTGGAGAGACATCACCACACAGGCAGCTCCAAGATCTGGAAAGGGAAGCTTTGTTGTATGACATCCCTGAGCCCCCTGAATGTATAATTCTAAGACATCACCAGAGAGCTCTGGTGGTGGTGAGAATAATATTTCAATCACATTTGAGTTAAAAAATTGTGGAATTTTTGTGTCTACTAACCATTACTAACAACCCCTTGGGAGTTGGAAACAACTGAGTAACAAAAACCCACCAGTATGGGCAATACAGTGTCCATACTGCAGTAGAGCCCATTAGGATGCCTCCTCCATCATTGGCAATTATTTGGCTATGCTCCCATGACTAAAAAAAGAGTGATATTCTTTTGTAATATAGCTTGGCCCCAATATAGCTTGGGAAATCAAGAAAGGTAGCCAGAAAATGGGTCACTGAAATATAATTCCATCCTACAATTGGATCTGTCTTGTAAAAGGGAAGGGAAATGGGAAGAAATTTCCCATGAAACATGTTTTATGGCCCTATCAGAATGAGGGACTTCAGTGAAAATACAAATTGACCAAATTAAAGATCGAACCATCTACCCCCAAAGGGGATACATTCCCAGTGTTGGAAAGCCCTCCAGACAATGAGGACCTGCTCTATTCTTCGAGAAGATGGGATAAGGAAGCCATGCCATGTGTTCCCCTAACCCTAGCACCAATGAAAAGACCCCTTATTATTCTCCTAATAAGTTGTCTGCCCCCAAGGAGCCACACCCATCTACTGCCACCCCTAAACCTATCTCCCCTCCTTTGCCAGATAGCACTACTAGACATGGGACTTGCTAAAGTCTAGGAAAAGGTGGAATTTTTCCTGTACACCAAGTCTCTGATGGGGATGGGAACCTCATAAATATACATGTGCCTTTCACTACCTCCGACCTTTACAAGTGGAAGGCACATTCTCGGGGTCTTCAGGCAGACCCTAGAGAGTTCCTTAACTTGATGAGGGATATTTTTTCCACTCACAACCCCACTTGGGCTGATATACAGACTCTCCTGGCAGCCCTCCTGACTGGAGAGGAAAAAGCAGCAGTTTTGGCTGAAGCCAGCAAAGAGGCGGATAAACAACATGCCAATCAGCCCGATCACCACGTTTGGCAACCAGCTGAATGGTCAGTGCCCGCCACCGACCCGGACTAGAATCCCAATAGAACAGGGGACAAGGCAGCCTTGGAGCTCTACAGAACATGCTCTCGAAGGGGATGCAGGCAGCAGGAAACCCCCCCATTAATTGGAATAAATTAAGGGAAACTCAACAAAGACCAGAAGAGAATCTCTCAGCATTTATGCAAAGATTGAGGGAATGCCTTCAAAAATAGACCCCCTGGAGCCCTGAGGGTGGAGGCAGCCAAATAGTGCTGGGAACCTATTTCATCTCAGAGCGCCCCTGATATCCGGGGGAAACTCCAAAAATTGGCTATTGATCCTGAGACCAACCCCTCCCCGTTGGTGGAGACTGCCTTTAAGGTCTTCAACAACAGAGCTGTGGCAGAAGAGGAAAAGGAAGCAAAGACGACGAAGAAGCAAGCAACCTTGTTAGCGGCGGCGCTGCAGTCTGTCCCAGGTGACCCGGGAGGAAGGAGGAAGGCTCCATGGGGAGTGCCCCCGCTTCCCAATATGGGACCAAAAAGGGCCTAGTCAATGTGCCTGCTGCAGGCAGGAGGGACACTGGAAGAGGGGGAGCCCACACTGTCTCCAGAGGGGGAGGAAGCCAGACAAGCCCAATTCCTCCCAGCCACCCCTGCCTGGAGAGGAAAATTGATGAGGCCATGGGGCTGCCCATCCAGCTCTCAAAATCTCCTCCAGGGAGCCCCAGGTTACTTTAGATATTGCAGGACAGGAAATCGAGTTCCTGCTCGATATGGGAGCCAAATGTTCTGTGTTGAATACTAAAAAGATCACTCTATTCAAGAGGGAATGTAATATAAAAGGGGTACCAGGAAAAGGAGAAACAGCATTTCCTGGAGCCTCTGACCTGTGAAATAGATTCCAAAGTGTTAAAACACTCCTTTTTATATGTGCCAGAGTGTCCAATTCCCTTGTTAGGGAGGGATCTGTGAGCAAAATTGGGGGCCGCCATAAGTCTGCAGCAAGATAACATAGAAGTTCAGGTTCCTTGGAACTGAAGAAGAGAATTTGTGGCACTCCTTCATGAGCCAACCAAACAGGCTAAGGACATTCCAGAAAATGTTTTAACTCAGGCTGACCCCAATGTTTGGGCACAAGGGCAGGTGGGACAGGCGGTTAACGCCCAGCCCATTAAGGTAAACTTGAAGCAGACTGACCACTGGCCCCAGGTAAAGCAATACCCTCTAAAGCCTGAGGCTTTAGCTGGGATCCCGCCTGTACTGAACAGGCTTTTGAGAAAAGGATGAATGAAGCCTTGCAGATCTCCCTGCAACACCCCCATCCTTCCTGTTAAAAAACCAGGGACAAGAGAATACTGGTTTGTACAAGACCTCAGAGCTATCAATGAGGCTGTAGGGGACATTCACCCACTGATCCCAAACCCATATACTCTCCTAGAAAACTTGCCCGGAGATAGTAAATATTACACTGTTCTGGACCTAAAGGATGCTTTCTTCTGCATCCCTTTGGACCCTGAGTCTCAGGAATTATTTGCTTTTGAATGGGAGGATCCTGAGACTCATTAAAAACAGCAATATTGTTGGACTGTGCTGCCACAAGGATTCAAAAATTCCCCAACAATTTTTGGAGAAATTCTGGGTAGAGATTTGAGAAATTTAAAATTGAGTTGTGGGGCTTTACTGCAATATGTAGATGACATCCTTATTGCAAGTCCTACAAAGGAGGACTCTGACAGGAACACAGTTGTGGTCCTGAACTTGCAAGCTGAAAGGGGCTATAGTCTCTAGAGAAAAGGTGCAAATATCTAAGGCAACTGTTAGGTATTTGGGGTTCATAATTTCACAAGGCCAACATAGCCTTCCCCAAGAAAGAAAATTAGCCATTTACCAACTGGCCCCTCCGACCACCAGGAAACAGTCACAAGGGTTTCTGGGAATGGCGAGTTTCTGCTGCATTTGGAGTCCTAGTTTTGGATTAATAGCAAAATCCCTAATATGATAAGTTGCTGGGGCAAGAAACCGATCCATTTGAATCAGGACAAACAATGCAAACAGGCCTTCAAGAAGCTAAGAGAGCTTTTGATGAGTGCTCCTGCCTTGGGTTTACCTGACTTAACCAAATCTTTTGATCTCTAGGTACATGAAAAAGAAGGCATGGTCTTAGGAGTATTAACTCAAATGCTTGGACCTCTTAAAAGGGGGATGGCGTATTGTTTGAAAAAATTGGATACTGTGTCCCAAGTCTGGCCACCTTGACTGCGGGCTGTGGCAGCCACCTGCCTATTAATTAAGGAGGCAGAAAAACTTACTATGGGACGGCGTCTAACCATGTGGACCCCACATTGCCACCAACTAGGCATCTGGAAACTCAAAGGTGGATTTGGAAGCAATTAACTGTTTTCTTTCCAAGTTGTTTCTTTTCCTTTGTATGTTAAGGAGATGTAACCACCAGCCCTCCTGAAACTGACCAAGCCTCACCACCAGAGCTATGCCCTTGACCTTTGCCTTATTTTTAATGCAAAGATCTCTCCAGGAGGAGCTTGGGCCTCATTATATGGAAGCATGTTCTCCAACTGAGCCTGTGCAAGCAAATACCTGCCCTCTCCCTTTTGAATATTCATTCCCCAACCGAAATCAAAGTTCCTGCTTCCCTTTGTTTGGGGGCACCATGACTTTGGAAATGATTCCTCATGGCCTCCTATTTACTGCAAATACACTTTACTTTGTGAGAACTAGTGTGGAGTCTTATTTAACTCACCAGGAGGCAAGGCCACTTGGTTCAGCAACAATATCAGGTTTCAAGTGTTTTGGAAACAAGAGGACAGCCCTGGCTCAAGAGTGGCAGAATGTTACAGTATCAGGTGACACTGCTGGATACTCCTCAGCTACTCTCAAAGCCTTGCCAGGTCCTGAATCCAGCCACCTTGCTTCCTGTATCACAGGAGCCTCTGGTGCATGATTGTTCTGAGCTAGTGGATCAGGTATATTCAAGCAGGAAAGACCTCCAGAGTGACCCTTGGCAGAATTCAGAGGAGGTATGGTTTGTAGACAGAAGCAGTTCTGTTGTTAACGGTCATTGCCGAGCAGGCTATGCCTTGGTTTCCCTCCTCGCCACCATAGAAATTAGGGCGCTCTCCCGGGGAACATCAGTGCAAAAGGCGGAACTTATTGCCCTGACAAGAGCATTAGAATTAGGAAAAGGAAAAATTTTGACTATCTACACTGGTTTCAAATACGCCGTCTCTGCTATTCATGCTCACGGGGCTATTTGGAAAGAAAGAGTGATACCAAACCAAGTGGGCTCGCCTCCTGGTGAGTTAAATAAGACTCTACACCAGTGGAAGTTGTCTCACAAAGTAAAGCGTATTTGCAGCAAATAGGAGGCCATGAGGAATCATTTCCAAAGTCATGGCATCCCCGAACAAAGGAAAGCAGGAACTTTTATTTGGTTGGGGAACGAATATTCAAAAAGGGAGAGGCAGGTATTCTCTTGCACAGGCTCAGTTGGAGAACATGCTTCCACATGAGGCCTAAGCTCCTCCTGGAGAGATCCTTGCATTAAAAATAAGACAAATGCCATGGGCATAGCTCTTGTGGTGAGGCTTGGTCAGTTTCAGGATGGCTGGTGGTTACATCTCCTTAACACACAAAAGGAAAAAAAACAACTTGGAAAAACAGTTAATTGCTTCCAAACCCACCTTTGAGTTTCTCGAGGCACCTAGTTGGTGACAAGAGGTCTATTGGCAGCTGACAGTAAAGAAATTAAATATGGAAGGGAAATTCTCACGCTGCTTTAAGCAGTCAATGAACCAAAGGAGGTTGTGGTCGTACACTGCAAAGGACATCAGAAGAGGGAATCAGAAGTGATTAAGGGAAATTATTTGGGTGATGCAGCTGCCAAACGAGCAGTTTTAACAGAGGAGATTTTCCAATTGGCGCTCATTCTCTCTTTACCCCTCTACGAATTTGCCTTCAAATACACCCCAGAAGAAACAGAGATAGCTATGTGGGCTGGCTTCCAAATGTCTCCTATCTCAGGGGGATGGATGATGGACAACAAGGGACGGGTCTGGTTACCTAGAAACACAACCTGGGCAATAATTAAGTTCGCTCACAATTCTACTCACTATGGAAAGGAAACCTTGGACAACTGGCTCCTGGGTATAGTGAGAACCCCGGTTTAAAGGAGATGATAGACAAGTTAACAGAGCAATGTTAATATTATAACAAATAACAAAATAACCAATAACAAAATAATGTACACACCATGCCACCACCCCTGGCAAGAGCCATACAGTCCAGGGGAACCCTGCCAGGGGAAGACTGCCAGGCAGAATTTAAGGTTATGACAACTGCATCAGGAGAGTTTAGGTGTCTCTCGGTTTTGTGGACACCTGTACTGGGTGGGTGGAAACCTTTCCTTGCAAAACAGAAACAGCAGGGAAGTGATGACAGGACTGATGAAAGAAATCACCCCAAGGTTTGGGCCTGGGTCAGTCCAAAGTGACAATGGCTGGGCCTTCATATCAAGAGTAGTTGCCACAGTTTCTCAAACACTGGGAATACAATGGAAACCGCATGTGGCCTGGAGACCTCAATCTTTGGGGAAAACCGAAAGAATCAACCACACCCTCAAGAAGGTCACCTTGGCCAAACTCTGCCAAGAGGCACAGGTCAACCAGCTGAAGCTCCTGCCCACTGCCCTGACCCACATCAGGGCTGCTCCTAAAGGACAGCCTAAGCTAAGTCCTTTTGAGATGCTATATGGAAGGGCTTTTCCGGGTGATACTGGTTCAATAATGCACCCTGATAGAGATCAAGTCAGCTGTAAAGCACGTAATTAACCTGGGGCAAGTGCTGTCTGACCTTCATATACATGTCCATCTGAGTCCCTCCCTACAGGAATAAAACTTCATCCCTACGAGCCAGCGGAACGGGTGGACTGGAAAACCTGGAAGTCTGGGTCCCCCAGGACCAGCTTAAGCCCATGTGGACAGGGCCTTACTTGATCTTACAAACCACTCACCCTTTTCTTAAATTGCAAGGCGTGACCCCCTGGATCCACCACACTCAGGTTAAGTGAGCTCAAGAGCCAGAAACTGTCACCATTCCCACCTACTCCTAGTCCCGCAAGCCACGGCGTTCCTGCTCAGGAAGGGTGCCCAGGATCCAGAGATAAGTACTGCCTGAGTCTACGAGTTATATTATAGCTCACCCTTATCTACCTTTACTCACAAAGGGCATTAACACAGACCCCTTCAATTCCCTAGGAAGCTAACACAATAGTGAACTTTTCTAGAATCATAGTGAAGGGTAATGGGTTGTCCCAATGCTGGATATGCCACAGACATCCTCAAACCAAAAGTGGATGTCCTATCACTTACCCTATACAATCGGAACCCAAGATTAGTCTCTTTGAAGGACACTCAGAGGCTTTTAGTGGACCCCTTCTATTGCAGCAGAGTTGGGCTCCTCAGGCATAAACCTAAAATGTTTAGATCTTACCCCAGTAACAGATAACACTAGTCGTGAGGGGGTGACATATCTGAACTGCACGTCAATCTGTGAAACCTGTCACCAATGTTTACCAGCAGAGGGCAACATAAACCAATCCTCTATGTACCCCATCACTTTTAACATTACCCACTCCTGTAGCCCAAATGAAACTCATTGGTGCCTTAAAGCTGAAAGGTATAGAAAAATCTCCAGGGAAACCTTTCTAAATCAGTGCAAATTCTGGACAGGAATACAAAAGCAAAAGCCCCTTGGATATTGGGGTCTCACTTATCTGTCTCTGTGGGTAGCTGGGAGAATACCCACAGGCCCCGTAAAATACAACTTAACTCATGGGGGACCGCTATCTCCCAGTTGCACAGACAGTGTCCCCAGTTGGGGCATTAAATTACTCAACTGGTTAGATAGTACCATATCCCAAAGGGGCTGTGCACCCCCAGGACATGTCTTCCTCTGTGGCTCCCCACATGCTTGGATAATGTACAACATGTGGGACAATGTACAATGGGAATGACGGGCCCCACAGGAATCACAATGTACAACCACACCCAACACCATCTCAGAGAAAAAAGAGCTATTGGATTGATCCTGGCAGGAATCGGGTTGACAGCGGGACTGGCTGCTCCCTGGGGATCATTCATATACCACGAAGTGATCCTAAGGAACCTAACTCAACCTCTTGAAATGGTGGCCAGCAATACAGAAAAAGCACTCCACAACTTACGAGCATTCTCCTATTCACTAGCCAAGGTGGTGCTGGGTAACAGATTGGCCTTGGATTACCTGCTGGCAGAGCAAGGAGGCATGTGTGCGGTAACTAACACCTAATGGTGCACATGGGTGAACACTTCAGGAGAGGTAGAGGTAAATATTAAAGAAATATTTGACCAGGCTACATGGCTACACAACTTTAACCAAAAGGGCAGTACAGCCAGGGAGGTATGGGACAGTGTAAAAAAGGCCATCATCTCTGTAACTTGGTTCTTGTCTTTGATATGCCTCCTTGGGTTAAGTGAGCTACTATTGATTTTTGGCCCATCTTTTTTGGCCAAAAAAGATTTGCATCTTTAATATGCTTGTTAAGTTTATTAGCTCTCCTTGGAACAATTCAAGTTACAAATAGTATCAACCATTAAAAAACTCCTCAGATAGCCTTATCTTAGCCTGGCAACACGAGAGTTTTACTCCTCTAACTCCCCTGACAATGATGCCAGCCAGCAGGAAGCAGTTACAGAAGACTGAACGCCATCCCTAACTCCTCAAAAATGAGGACTAAAATATCTCAA
The DNA here is from genome assembly GCA_014189135.1 of Dicerorhinus sumatrensis harrissoni. NCBI lineage: Eukaryota > Metazoa > Chordata > Mammalia > Perissodactyla > Rhinocerotidae > Dicerorhinus > Dicerorhinus sumatrensis. The sequence goes on along the minus strand of JABWHU010001435.1, from coordinate 3,276,477 downwards.
GGGGAATTTGTGACTGGGAACCAGGCAAGGAAAGGGTTACTGAGGATCTGATCAGCAACTAACAGGGTCTGTGGAAAGTTTTTCAGACAAGGAGAAAATGTGTATTCTGTTTTGCAGAAATTGATGTCCTCATTTTGCAGATGCTGCTATCTTGCACAGAAATTCACAGGTTTGCAGCAAGACCCCTGCAAAATGTTCCAGCTTCAAGAATCCTAAAGTTACCTTAAACTTATTAGCATCTTAAATTCTCCTCCTCTGGGAGAGTCCAAGAAGCCATTTTCAGACCATGCAATGTATGTAATAGCACATTTACCTGCTATACAGTGTGGCCTCTATGAAGACAGTTGTTACAAATAAACCTTTTATCCTCTGCTCTCTAGTGTATAAAGTCTCCACTGGCACTGAGCATGGGGAGACACTGCTTGGGGAGCAATCCCTGGGATTCTCCATTCCTTGTGCAAGCAATAAAACTTTTCTTCACCTAGTTCTGCCTTGGTTGTACTTTTTTGGCTCTGCCCCCACCAAGAGATGAACCATTGAGTTTGGTTACAGTTCGACACTGGCCACTTGATTTTCCACCCCAGGCCTCAGTGATCCCTGTGCTTTGATGGAAGACCACTCAGGGAGAGCCAGGAGACCCAAGTGGCCAGACTCACTGCTCCAAACTGGTGCTGAGTGTGGGTGACAGAGCACCTGGCCTGGACACCAGCCCCACCAATTCCTGGTGATCTGGAGCAGGTTACCCATGCTCTTGGTGCCCTGGTTTTCCATCTGTGAAATGGGGATGATAACAGTGCCTACATCCCAAGGCTGTTGTGAGGGTTCAATACGATTGTTCACGGAGAGCTCAGGCAGTGCCAGGCACTCAGTGGTCATGTCTCCTCACACATCCACCCCCCACAAAGCCCACCCAGACACGGACCCCTGGGCCAGCTCAGGCTTGGGCAATGCAGTACTGACCAGATGACAAAGGGAGTCTTGGGCACATCCCTTGCCTTCTCCAGGGCTTTGTTTCTTCAGAAATGTGGAGAAGGCTTATTTCATTCAAAAGTTATTGAACTAAAAGAGGGGAGAGCTCGGGCAGCCTTCCTCTCAGACCCTCTGTCAGTGGGCAGTGGGAGCTGTGAACAAGGGCAGGTTGACTGGGAGACTCACCGTAGCAAAGGCATTTTCAAGGTAATGTTCCTGCATGAAGCCACTGTGCATGGAAATGGCAGCCAAACCTTCCAGGACAGCAGCACTGAGGTAAAAAACAGTGGCGATACAGTGGTAGGCTGCCTCCTGCAGGGTCAGAAAGGGCCATGAGAGAGATGGGGCGCCCAGACATGGAGATGTGGGGCAGCTGTGGTCCCAGCAGGGCCTGTCCACCCCACCTGTCCCCGCCCAGCATGGCTCAGGTCCCTGGTCATGTTCTGCTACTTCCTTTGACTCTCGCCACCCCATCTACCATCACCATATCCTCCAACCCCCTCCTCACAGAGGTCATTTATCCAGCTGCTTTTATTTCACTGGTTTGGGGTCCAGAGTAAGGACTTCAGTGGAGAAGGGATGCTGCTTTCCCTTGAGGGGGGATCAAGTGAGGGGAGCGGCTTGGGGTTATATAGGTGGAAATTGGTTCTGGACCTGAAGAGTGTCATCCATGGTCACAGTCCTGGTTCAGATGTGGCCTCGGTGACCAGTGCAGATGAGAGAGGCCCAGGACATTTCCATTGTTGTTTTGTGGTTGTTCATTTTTTGTGGGGGAGGTAGGAGGCTCCAGGTATGTTTACAAGCAAAAAGTACTAGAATGGGGTTTTGAGTAGCTGTAATTTGGAGGTGATTTCACAAGTCTAAGTAGGAGACATTCTGAAAGTGAGAGGCCTGGCCAAATGGCCCCCACTCCCTTCTAGGGTACATGAGGGGCAGAGGTCCATGTGTAAGTTTCACCCTCTTCATGGGCCTCAAGGCAGAATTTAGGCAGAATAGAGACCACAGGCCATCTCTCTCCCCCACCAAGCCCCTCTCTGGTGACCCGGCTTTAGAAGGCTGTGACTGGGAGCTGGGCAGTAAGCAGGGCCTCACACGGGCAGCCAAGGCCAGTCCCCAGGACCCTGCTCCCTCGAGATGGAACCCAGCCCTCCTGGACGATAGGCGGTGCCAACAGGCCCTGGCAGGTGCAGGCGGGATGGGAGGGGGGTTGAGCTGCTGGCTATCCGTGAAAAGGCCGTCCTGCAGGAGGAGGCAGAGCAGCCCCAACGGGATCAGACAGCGACAGCCACCCTCTGCCCTCACCTCCTCCTGACCTTGCTGCAGGAGCCCTGGGCTGCTGTGCACACTGGGAGCTGAAGGCTTGGCCAGCCCAGCCTTGGAACGTGGGTGGGAGACGTCTACAGGGCAGCCTCACCCAGTGCTGGAGAAGCCAGCCTCCCAGGGCAGAGGGTCCAATACTACCCACCCCCTCAAACACCCAGGGCTGAGACTCACCAGGGTGACCCAGGAAGCCTCCTTATAGCGGCCACCAATTATGTATGAGAAGAACAGGACAGTGGTGCTGATGAAACAGAACACAGACACGAACATCACCCAGCCCTGGGTCAGGGGGAAGGGCACCAGGGACAAGGCGATCAAGATCCACACCAGGCCCCCAAAGACCTGCAGAGGGAAGGAGGGCAGGGGTGAGCATCGGACCAGGAGAGCCCACGCCCAGGAAGGGCCAGACCCAGAGGCCACGCTGGGGCACGAGGGGCAGAAAACAGGAAGGAGGCAGAGAGCAGCAAGGGGCATTTTCCTCACCAAAAATGACTCTCTCATCCCCCAAGGCTCTAGCCTGGGTCTCCAATCTCAGTCTTTCCCAATCCTCTGCTTGCCTGCTTTTATTCACTTGTTAAACACAATTTTAATTTTCTACATAAGAAGCACTTATATCACATTTATATGCCAGGCACTGTCCTAAGCACTTTACAAATATTAACTCAGTCCTCACACAACCCTATGAGCAAGGTACTGACCCATTTGTCAGATGGGGAAACTGAGGCCTGTGGAAGTTAAGTAATTCATCATCCCAAGAAAGGACTTAGGCCATCCAGTATTATCATTAGGAGGGCTGATTCTGAGATTATATCTTTCCTAGTATTTTTGGTATAAAAATATCCTTTCTTTTACGAAATGGTAGTGACCAGAAGATTCTTTTGGTCTTTGTTGGCAAAATAAATTACCCAAACTATGTTACTAGCATGTTCTTATAAAAGAATTGACCCCTTAAGTCCCCAAGTCCAGGGAGTGCTCTCAGGGCTGGGGCTGGGGCTGGAGAGAGGGCCCAGGTCAGCCCGGTCTCCTCGGGTGGCCAAGGGTGGGCAGGAGAGAAGCATGTCCCCATCATCACCCAGAAGACACCCAGTTGATGCTCACAGGGTCAGTGAGCCCCAATCAGAGGGGAGAGTAGGGACAGACGTGGGGTCATCACACCCTCAGCGCCACTGTCCTGCTCCCCCTGTGGACAAGCACACCCCAGGCTGGGATTCTCTGCACTTCTCTCCCCTTATCCTTGTCCCTCTGCATCCCAGTGACATCAGCTCAGCCCCACCCACTGTCCCCACCCGGACAAGGACTGTGCTGGGAGTGGGCTGGGACACAGCTGGAGACGGCTTTGCACTCAGAGGTTCCAAGGTACTGCGACCCTGGGCACCATCCTCCCAAGCATCTGGGGGCTGAGGACGGGCTGCCCCCCTAGTCCTACATCCCCTGTGGTGTGAATTCAAGTGGTACCTTGTCCTCGTCTCCTGTACCTGCTGCCCACCTGCTGGGTGAGAGGTACCACTGTCCTCACAGGTGTTCTCTGAGCCTCTTAGCTGAGAAGCATCAGGAGAGAATCACATCTGGGTAGAAAAGTCAGTGCAATGAAGCATCTGGAGTTATCAAAACCAAGTTGGGCCTCAAGAATCAGATACGGGCATCTCTGAGCAGAAGACTGCCTCTGCTTATGAATCTGAGATTGTCTGAAGGAAGGCACATGACAAAGCCAGTGGGACACATTTTAAAACTTATAGTAACTGGAACAAAATCAATTAAATACAAATCCTCAGACTGCCATAGAGTAAGATGTGTCGATCTCATCCATAGTTGACTTTACGATCAAACAGATTACTTGGCCTTTTCTATAACGGGCACTGACAAAGGGACATGAGTGTGCTGATGGCTGAGATGGACTTGGATTTATTAGGCATGAGAGTGTGGCATGGAGAAGAGAGAGGGTCGGGCATGCCCATCTTGAGAGCAGACGCAAATGCCTAGGCCACACTTCTCATAATTGCCCTTTGCCTGGTCAACTGGTGAGCATCAAAAGAGGACCAATCTGAGTTAGGTCCTCCATTCACATGCTCTCAGGGAGCCCTGCATTCTCCTTTGCAGCATTCAGCACAAGACAGGTGTATCAGGTTAGTGACAAAATGGCACTGCCCCTGACCAGGTGAGGGAGGGGGTGAGGGTCCCCCTGCTCACGGCTGATCTGGGATGTGGGACACAGGAAAGGCCTGTCCAGAGTGCGTCAGTGTCCAAGTTAGTTGGCCCTCAGGGTCTCCTGTGAGAGGGCTGTGCTTAAGCAAGTGACTGATGGACCAAATCCCAAAGGAACAGCTGGCCTTGCACGTGGAGGGGAGAGCCCACCGTTATGGAATCCCACCTGGGACCCAGCCGGTCAGAGCTACATGTATGTGGTCAATGGACATGGCATTGAGGGACACTGAATGCCACATCAGGAAAATGGTTCTGTCACTGTCTTCAGCTTTTCAGGTGGAGCCAGGTGTCTGGACTCCCGTAGAACAGGAGCTCCAAGAATGGGCAGGCAAAGGCGATCTGGAGAAGGGCAGTGTTTTTACTTTTAAGGTAATGATAGAAGTATTTTGGAAAAAATTAACTGTAAAATACATAGGAGGTAAATTAAGGCACAGGTGGTCCCTGGAAATGGTAAAATCTGAGAAGGCGGCTCTCAGAGCCTGGTCTGCAGACTCAGCTCACTGCACCTCCTTCAGCTCGATTCCTCCCGTGTGGCTCAGTCAGGATTCAAAGGCAGGAAAAGTGAGGGGAAGTCAGAGCAGTCACCACACTGAGTGTCGCCACGGAGTCCTGAGTGTGCACTAGCGAGCGTGGCCCCAGCTCTGGGCTGAGCTTCTGGCACCCAGTGCAGAGGGAAGCTTCCAGGTCAATCCCGACTCTCCACCTGCTGTGGGCGTGTGCTGGTCCAGTGTGATGAAGACTATGTCCCAGCTCCCTAGGAATTCTCTCTCTCTTTCTCACACATACACACACACATGTGCACACACACACACACACACACACACACACACACTCTTATGCAGCTTCCCGGGGTCTATGGAAGAATCTCTGTCCACAGGAGCAAAGCCCCCCTGTGCCCATCCCAGCCCTGCCCTCTGGTACCTCAGGACCCTGTCCCCCGCTGGATGCACCACCTTGCAAAGGTCCTTTTAAAAATCACGCTGACTTTTCTTCTTTGTATGGTTTATCTATAGCACTGAGTTTCATGGTAAGATGTTGGGGAGAAATTCTCTCTCTTTTAGACAGCTTTAATGAGAGATAATTCACATACCATAGAGCTCACCCATTTAAAGTGACAATTCAGTGATTTTAGGATATTCACAGATATTTGCAACCATCATCTCCAGAGCCAATTTAGGACATTCTCATCACCTCAAAGAAACCCTGTGCCCTTTAGCTATGGCTCCCCTCCCCTCCCATCCCTAAGCAACCACTGATCTACTTCCTGTCTCTATAGATTCCCCTATGCTCAACTTTCACACAAATTGAATCATATAATAAAAGTGGCACTTCATTTAGCATAATGTCTTTCAAGGTGAGAAAATCGCTCAAGGGGATTTTTACAAAATATCTCAACCCTCACAGCACACCCCCCCCGGCCACTCTGACCCACCATTTGGGGACACTGAGTGAATGCATCTCATCTCTCTGGAGCCTCCAACAGGAAAGAGTTGAGGAACCTCTGGTCCCAGGGACATTCTCATAGGAAACACGTCCCCAGGCCCCATCTGCCCCAGAAACATATTTTAAGCGACACATCATGTGAAGGGAATGTCCTCAGCACAGATGAAATGATTAAACCTGGGGGTTTGCTCCCAGGAGATGGGCAGTGGGCCCACCCTCTACCCCTCACAGCCCTGCCCAGCAGGCGCCCAGGGGAGAAATGCAGGGCGACCTGCACAGGGGACCATCTGGGAGGGGGGCTGAGGCGGGTGCAGAACAGCCCTGAGAGAGGACGGGGGGAGAAGGAAAAAAGACGAGGCTGAGAAGAGAGAGTGTGTTCCCCGCTAGACGTCTGTGACAGTGCCCTGGACACAGGCCCCGCTGCTGTGAGAATTCCAGAGCAGATGCGTGTTGGAGGGGTAACAGCTGTGACAGCTGTGCACGTGTGCAGGCTCCACTCCTCCCGGCACATGCCAGCTCCTGCAGCACCTGCACCACGCAGCGACTGAACGGGCCGGGGGTGCACGGGAACGCTTGAGAGGGGCTCTCCACAGAATGCGCTGGAGGAGGCTGGAGCACGTGACTCGGCCTCTCGGGCCTCGACTCCCTCATCTGTAAATGGCAATTTGCAGCTGTCTCCCCACATTGTGGGCTGGTGCAAACTGGCTGAAACTACGGATGTGAGTGTGAAGCTTCTGGCACCATGCCCAGCACCACCCAACAACTGGGGTAAGACACTGCCCACCCAGGAGCTGACAGCCTGGTGGAGACAGATGCAGACACAGCCACTTACAGTGCTGGATGATGCCCAGCCCCGAGGGGGCAAAGCAGCCTGGACTGGGGCACGGCCCCATCGGGTCTTGAAGGGAGAGGTGGACGTCACTGGTTGACCTGGCCAAAGGGTCAGGGAGGAGCTCTCCGGGGGAGGAGAGAGTACACGCCGCGTCCAGAGGAGCTGAAGCACAGTGAGGGCTTGGAAGGCCGGGGAGCCGCGCATGAGGTGGGGGACAAGGAGCGACAAGAGATGGGGCTCGAGGGAGGGAGAGCTGGAGACAGCACTGGCCGCGGGGCCGGTGTGAAGGCCTCCGAGGCCCCGCTCAGGGGAAAGCCGGGACTCAGCGTGAATCGTGGACACAGCCCGTGCCTGCCGCGCTCCCCCACTCAGTGTGCAGAGAGCAGCAGAGCGCGGGCGCTGCGCCCACCCCCGGGAGAGAAGGCCTCCTGGGCAGGGAGCATCCACCCATCCTGGCCTCAGGACGCCACTGGACAGATATTGTCAAGAGCAAAGGGGTAGTGAGAGGTCAAGCATTTCCCTTCTTACAGAAAACTCTAAGCGGCTCCCAGCTTCCAGGTGACAAATGTTCAGAAGCGACCATCTTGACAACGTCAGGCACACAGGTGGAGGCACGGCCTCAGTTTCCCTTCATCTCTCTCCACAGTACAGGCCGGACTTCCCTCCACCCCTGCCTGCACCTGGGTCACCGTCCTCCATACCAGAGAGGGGGCGGCTGGGTAGGGGGGTCTCAGACAAAGGTCTCTAAGTCGGTGGCCTGAGAGTCAGTCACCTGGGTTGATCCCTCTCTCTGGGCCCCAGGTCCCCAAACTGGGAAATGGGGGTGCGGCCTGGGCTAACGCTCTGTGGCTCTCAGCCCTCAGTCTATACCAGGATCACCTGAGACACCTGGAAAAACACCAGTGCCCAGGTCTCAGGCCCAGGATCTGACCAGACAGGAGAGAAGCAGTTACAGGACAAGGGACAGACAGCCCGGGCTCTTTGCCAAAGGCCTGGGAATGTGTTTCCACAACATGAGCCTGTGGATGATGTTCTGGTTACTCCCGTCAGACAGCAAAAGAAACACCTGCTGTCTCCATGCCCTGCCTGGCTCTCCAGCGACAGGGCCCACACGCCTCTCCAGTTCCTGCCTGGGTTATGGATGCAAATTTCCCTCTCCCCTCCCCTCCCCACCTCTCCCCTCCCCTCCCCTCCTCTCGTCTCGTTTCCTCTCCTCTCCTCTCCTTTCCTTAACCTTCAATCCCTGTCTTACCTTGAACATGAGACTCGCTCGACCTTGGGTGTCCTCTAGACGCCAGGTCACAGCCTCAGCGTCTGTGAACGGGGTGGAGCTTGGGATCTGAGTTCCCACCCACCCTCGTGTTTCAGGACTGCAAACCACCCATCTCCAATTCAGTCCAGTTTGGGATGCTGAGCAGAGTTGACGTTCTCTAAGAACCAAGGATAATGTACAAAACGAGACAAAAAATTTCCTAAGACTTGAGAGTTTACATCCATGGTCTACCCAATCAAATGATTTTTGTGACAAAAGTTTCCTCAGGAGATAGTCTTGGGGGGAGGTCTCGTGAAAACTCAGAGAAAGTTCTCTCTTTATTCTTTTGGAATTAATCTACAGGATGGAGGTGAGCGTGGTTAAGGGTGTAGACTTTAGAGCCAGAATTACCGAGTTTGAATCAGCTCTTACTTACTAGCTGGGTGGCGTGTTGTCCCTGGGCAAGCTACTTAAACTCTCTGTGCCCTATCTGAAACATACTGATTACAGCAGTGCCCACCTCATGGGGTTGGACCTGAGTGCCTGGCACATTGTGGGCACTCTAAGTGCTCGCTGTCACAACTGTCATGTGAGGAGGCAAAGCCTCACCTGTAACCACGTGAAAATCTCAGGAGGTCTAGGATCTCCACATGCACAAGTCTCCCCTCCAAACCTTGGTGGGACCCAGGATTTAAAAATAACTTCAAAAGCATCAAAAAGAGAAAAACCTATGATCTCCCAGAAACCAAAGTTGAAGAAAATGTGTGTGCCTCTGCAGAAGGAAACACACAGAACATAAAAATGTGAGAAAGTCTTCCTACAAACAATGAGCCTCGGTCACAAAGGGGGAGAGGAATCCTCTGGCATGTTCTTGAGATTCGTACGGCGTTCCCATAGCTTGTGCGGGCATGAAGGAGCTCCGCATCCACAATCGTCCAGTGTTTTTCCTGTAGGACTTGGAAAACAGATGCCAGTGCAGAGGAATGGCTCAGATTCTTTGGATTTTTCTGGGGCTCCATTTTACTGTGTCAGGGTCTCCACAAGCAGACCCTCTTCCAGTAACAAGTCAAGACATGACCCACAGAGGACTTCCCACACACACGTCTGGTAGTGCGGCCCCTCAGAGCCCAGCGTCAGATTCCCACCAGCTCCGAGGGCATGGTGTGCGGCCTGAAGGCACATGTGACGGGAGTTTGAGCCTTGAACTCTCGAGAAGTAAAGGACACTGGCCACAGACGCCAGTTGTGCCCCCAACACTCAGCCCTCCTGCCACTTAGGTCAGGTGGGCAAAATCATCTCTCCAGGGAGGAAAAGAAAAGATGGCCACACCGGGTGAGACTCGTCCCTGCTGCCGTGAGCTCGGAGCCCTCTGGTGCTCTCCCAAGGCCACCAGGACTGCAGCCCCGGTTCTGCTGCTGGAAGTGTTTACACCCGCTGACCTCTTCCAGCAGTCAGGGGTCACTGCCATGCCAGGAGGGCGTGCGCTGTGGGGACTGAGCAGCATAGCCACTGTGTGCTCAGGGAGGGGCTCAGCAGTCAGCTCTAAGGGGGTGTGTGAGTGTGTGTGTGTGTGTATGTGTGTGTGTGTGTGTGTGTGTGTGTGTGTGTGTGAGTGTGTGTGTGCGTGTGTGTGTGTGCAGAGGCGGGTTGAGGATGAGCTACGGCAGAGAAGGGGAACACCATCAAGGTGAAGACAAGAGGACATAAGCACCAGGGGGCAGGAGGATGCACAGAGACAGAGGTCAGAGGAGGAAGACCAAGACCCCAACACACTGAAGCCTCCCGGAGACCCCAGAGAACGGGGCTGAGAGGGAGGCGGGGGACTGAGAGGCAGGGGTAGCAGGAGGCAAGCACGGAGGGGCTTCTGCCAGCTCCTCTAGTTCCTGTGTGAGCCCCACCCCCTTGTAGGGAGGAACTCAGGTCCCAGCAAGTCAGAGGAGAGGCTTCCCTCACCTGCTCACTCACTCACCCACTCATTCATTCACTCATTCATTCATTCATGCGTGTAACAGACACTGACGGTGACCATGACCACGGCCAGCACTGAGGCAGGAACATCCAGGGAGACAGACTTTATCCAAAGACACACACTAATAAATGGAGCCCATCTCTCCCTTCCTGTCCCCTCTCTTCCTGTCCTGCCACCAGGCCCCCCTGGAGCAGTTCTGGGTCCACCAAGGGCAGAGTCAGGTCCTGGTGAAAGTGTCGGGGCCCAGCGAGGGTGAACACCCGCTCACACCTCTACCCAGGACAGGGAGCCCAGAAATCTGCACAGGATCCCCCATTCTGACCCCATGGGAACGTGTCTGGGGGGAGCCAAAAGATTCCTGTGTGGGGACCCCCTCCCTTTCTCCCAATTATTGGGAGTCTGAGCTCTGAGGCTGCTCCCAAGGTGAACACTGGGGGTGGTGTTGAGGCCACCTGACTCAGTTTACCAACGCCTGTTGCTCTGCCCTCCTGGCCCTTCATCAGCAGCCTCCTTCCTTCCAGGGGACCTATCCTGCCGTCATCCCTCCCAAGGCCGGCTTAGATAGTGTCCTTTCACCTACACTGAAGGCAAGACCAGGACTCAGGGGGCCTGGAGTCTGTTTGTGAAGAGAGGGATGGGGACTTGGGATTCAAAGAGGGAGGAGGGGAGTTCAGGTCTGTAGCTGATGTTACCAGGGTGAGGGTGGACTGGGAAAGGCCCTGTTCAGGCCTGCACCCCCACTTCCCTGAAGTCCCAGGGCGATCTTCTCTCCACGGTACCCACTACGCCTCTGCCCCCCAGCACTGGCCGTGAGCGTGATGAACGATCTCTGACCAGTATCGCCCTCCCGCACGAGGCAGAGGACGGTCACCAGCTCCTGAGTGAAGGAAAGCTCCTCCAGATCCACAAAGCTGGGAGCTCTCACACAGGCTTGTTCTCGTCTGGATGGAAGTTTTTCCTACCACGCCTGTACCCCCTGGCTTTACCCAGCAGGATAAACAGAAACAGCGATGTTCCCTGAAAAGTACAGATAAGCCACCTCTAAGAGACAAAATCTGTGGAAATGTAGACCAGACGGAAGAGGCTTCAGTGAGAGAAAAACAAAAGGTATTGATGGGATTCACCAAATAGGTCAGTAGTGTGGTCAGCCAACAAAACAGGCATCCACTTGCCAACAGTGAGAAGAAACCCCCATCAATGGCCCGGCGCTTCTCTGAGGGTCCCGGGGGTTTCCCAGGGGAATTGGTGGTGACTGTCAGCTTCACCCTCTATCTACCCTTGGGGTCAAGGACTCCCTTGTGATTCACACACATCAGCCAGCTGGGAGATGAGACCCAGCCCCTGTCCTACCACTGCCCGCTGAGAACAAATGTGTCAGAGGGCACAGTCTGTACGGGGACACGGGGGGACTCAGGGTCCAGGCGAGAGGCAGACCACAAGCAGGGCCCTGCAGGACAGGAAAGGGGTGTCCTCAGGGTGGGCTTGCAGGTGGAGGTGTTGGGTAAGCTGGGCCTGAAGGACAGAGGACTTAGCCCCCGCATGCCACCTACACCAAAGGAGCACCACAAATGGAGACCAGCGAGGACTGAGGGGGCTGGTTCTAGAAAGAGTCATAAGACATAAAAGCTGGGTGCTTCCCTTCTGCCGGGCCCCTCAGTCCAACCGTCCCTCAGTTATCACCAAGCAGCTGCAGGGCAGGGTGGAGGCTGGGGGAGGTGGGGCACAATTTTGTGCAGAGGCTGCCCTCTCCCTGCTCCAATGCCGCCCAGACGGTGAGGCAGTGACACCAATAACAGATCAGTTCTGAAAGGTTTAATCCTGGGCCCTCTGGTGACTGCCTCCTTCGCCTTGGGGCAGATGCAGCACTTTGCTCTGCACTCAGAATTCACAGAGCTTTCCCCACCCGTCCTGGCACCAGGCAGGCAGGGCGGTGCAGGAGAGGCTCAGGAAGTGCCACCCCCAAGGCAGAAGGCAGCACAGGACTAGACAGCCGCCTCTACCCTTTGGCCACCCCATTGGACTGACCAGGGGTAGCTTGTAGCAGAGGAGCCACTGGGAATGCCTACGGACAGTGGTGTCTGTGCAGCACTGGGGGACCCCAGGGACAAGTCACGTGTCCCCTCCACAGCCCCGCCCACCCCCAAAACTCACTCTCCCCTGTCCCACACACCCTGCCTGGGAAGGGCACCTAAGGTCAGAGGTGGTTCGGAATTGCCTCACAGCCCCTCCTGCAGTTGCCCCCTTTCAGCGCAGATTGGCCAGTGGATCTCAGGGCAGGGGTTTGACTTATTAGTAAATTGATGATAATTGCACCTAATACCTTTGAGCAGGAGTGTGTGCACCACGTTCTTTGAAGAACTTTGTGTACATTACACTCACTTACTCCTCACAGCAAGCCTTGAGGTGGGTGCTATTACAGCCCCATTTCATTGATGCAGAAACTGAGGCGCAGTGGCCTGCTCACATTCCACAGCTGCTGAGGGCCGGCTCTGACAGGCTGGCTGTGGAGCCAGGTCAGGACGTCCCTGCATGTGGCAGGAACCCAAGGAGACCCACAGCCGTTCACCATGAAATCTCCCCGTGTGGGGTCGGCTTTGGAAATGGCCATGAGAATAGTGACATGGGGGAGAGGAGACTAGCCCCTTAGCCGTCATCCTGCTCCCAGCCGCCCGGGGTCTAGAGGAGAAGCGATCACAGAGGGGGAGGCGACGGGAGGCAGGCTCCCCTCCCCAGCCCTCCGCTGGCTCCACAGGCTCTGTTCCTTCAGAGCAAAGAACAGCAGGGTTTGTGTTTAAGACCAAAACACAAGCAAAGATCAGACCCTGAAGGACACGGCTCCCTCTTCAGCAGACACAGGGCTGTGGTCCTCATCCCCGGGGCCATCAACACGACCCTGGTCACCCCCACCCTGACCCCCACTAACAGGGCAGGGACGTGGGCCTCACCTTCTGTCCTTCCTCCTTTGCTCTTTTCCTGGAGTGACCCCCCCAAAGCCTGTACCCCGGGCCCTCTAAGGGCCTCCTTCAACGTTGGACCCGGGAGTTTCAGGGTCCTCCCCCTCCTCCTCCTCTCTTGCCCCTCCCCTCGCAGCCCAGCTGCCTTCCAACAGGAGTGGGGCTCTGCTGTGGAGTTTCAGGTCAGCTGAGACTGGCTGAGTGGCCCTGGGCCTTCCTCCTCCCCTGCCTGTGCACATCAGTGTGTGATGGCTGCTGACGAGCAGAGGCTTTTCTTTTAGTTCCTACCTAGTTTCCTCAGGCCCTAGGGCCTTGGTGCATTGAAGTGATTCAACACAGGGTTGTTTGCCCCAGTGTGGGCAGAACAGTAGCTGTTACTGAGCTGGGACTGGTGAGAGCCTGGAGCGGAGAATCAAGGCCAGTAGGTCACCCTAGGAAGTCATTATGCTGCTGGCGCCCAGCAGGAGCCAACCAGGAACCAAACCTTCCACCAGAATCTAGAAGGCAAGTCAGGGCCCCCTGATGCAGAGAATCCAGGGAGCTGCTCAGTGCTCATGGGAACAGTCTGAAGCCTGTGGGGAGTCGGCCTGCACTTCCCCACGGCATTAGGGCTTCAGGGACAAGTGGGCCCCTCACCCACTGTCCTCATCCATCAGCACCGAGGAGAACCCCTGCTGGGCTATCCCATCAGCTCTGCCCTTGGCGGCCTTTGGTCCAAAACACTATTTCCAGGGCCTGGTACTTGAGAGGCCAGGAGGGAGCCCCAGACGGGCTGTGTCACAGGTGGAAGCCAGGGCTCAGCTCTGAACCCAGCCCCCATCCTGTCTAGACTGGCTGGCCCCATCCCACCTCAAGGCAGGCACCAGGGGGCTCAGTCCCTACCCCAGCGGATCCCTCAGAGAAGGTGCCTGAGCCCAGAGCAAAGCCAAGCCCTTCCTGAGGCTATAGAAGCGGCCTTGGCCAGTAGCCCAGTGTGCTCTCCTCGCTCGTGGGTCTGCAGGTCAACAGTCAGCCTTTGTCCCTGGCCCCACCTGAGCATGAGCTCTCCCCTGCCATGACATCTGGGGTCCTCATGCTCTCTCCTGGAGGCACTGCGACAGAGACGGGCCTCGTACCACCCCTACATTACGCCACCTGCGGCAGGTCGAGGAGTGACTTATGGAAAGCTTAAGAGCAATCTTTCTCAGTGCAGCCTGGCTGTGCTGACATATGCATGACCCCCAAGCGCTGAGCCCCATCACCACACTTAGCAGCTTCCAGAGAACAGCTCAGTCACTGACTGCTGATCAGAGCAAGCCTCTGCTTCTGGAAAAACTGGAAAAGTCACTTCTCAACTCCAAGAACAAACCCCTGAGAGACCTCTACCTGTAATTCCCCCTCCCTTTAGAGAGGGGAAAAGGAGAAAACCGGGCAGTAGCCTTAGCCCCTTCTACACAGAGACAGAGAGGGGCCCCCAACACAAGAAGATGACACAGGGCCAGGGGTCAGTGGGCACAGCCAGGGAAGGCC
>JABWHU010001435.1:3223955-3261377 GCA_014189135.1 Dicerorhinus sumatrensis harrissoni | reverse complement strand
TGTGGACCACCCACCAGAAAGCTGCTCCATCATCCTGCCCGCCCACCCCACTGCCCAATCCTGGCTCTGGGGCCGCTGTTCCCCAGACAGGTGAAAACTAGGGCAGGTCCCAGGACTTGTTTGGTCACCTCAAATAATAAAAAGTCCCCAGTCACTATGGGTCACAGAAACAGGCTCATTTTAGTAACTACTATGTCCAGTTCACTGTAAGAATGGAAACTGCAAACTGACTCCAAGTGGCTCCCCCACTTAACCCCCACCCTATAAAGGCCACCCTACAAGCTTTACCTCCCACCAGGTGACCCTACTCCTCTGAGTCCCCAAGCCCCTGAAGGGCGCATGCAATGAGGGGTGAGGGGACGCCCGCCCCTGGAGAGGCGGGTGGCACTCCTAGCAGGCTCTTCCCAAAGAAATGTTCTGAGTTCCCAGCCGTTCTTTCTGTGGCTCCACTCCTTTGATGGTCTGGGGAGCAGGGAGCTGGGTTAATGATTTCATAGCCCCTTTTCAGGCATTTCCTTCCCAAATTCTGAAAGTGGGGGGGTATCTCCTGGCGCTTTGTGAGAGAAGTTTCCTCTTGGGGCCCTGGCCAGAGCTGAGACACAAAGCACCCTATGTTAACATCCTGTTCTGTGAATGGTGGCCGGAGTGTCATGATGCCCCTGGCTTAGACGGAGGAGGGGAACAGGCCAGAAGTGAGCCCTGGGTGCACCTGTTGGGGAGGGGAGACACTGGACACTCCACCAGGGCCTGTATGGGGGTGCACCTGTGACCCCACTGCCTGCAACAGCAGCATGGCCTGTGGGGCTCTGGGGGTGCTCAGATTGCAGGGTCACACCCCCTGGTTGGGCTGCCTTCCACTTCCTGTGGGGACCCTGCAGCTTTCAGGGGTCAGGGGTGCTGGGCCAGGGTAAGGTGACCATGCCCCACCCTGACCTGTCACCCTTCCCTGCTCCTGTGGCAGTGTCCCTGCCTTGGGAGGGGAGGGTACCTCACCCTGTGGGCCCTGGAGGCCAAAGATTTGACACCTGCCCCCAGGTAAATGGGAGCTCAGGCATGGAAATAGGAACTCAGAGTAAGCAACTCACTGGAAGACAGATTTAAAAACTAATCAAGCATTTCACACCCATTGGACTAGCAGAAAATTACAAAGCCTGACTTTCATCCACTGCTGGTGGGAATCGGGAAGGCCCAGGTTTAGCCTGAAGCTTATACAATTTGTGGACCTTCTTTATAAAAGAATAAAAATGAGTCAGAATCTTGCAAGGGGCCTGAGCAAGTGGGGGTCCTGAACTTAATTAAGCTTCATAAGCTTCCCAGTAACTCCGCTCCTGGCTGTGTAAATTGGAATAACCCTTTTGGACAGCAATGTGGTAGCATCTGGGAAAATGAAGATATGCACACCCTATGACCCAGCAAGTCAAATCCCCTGTGTGTTCCCACAAGAAATTCCCAACATGTAACTACAGAGGCAAATACAAGAATGTTCCTTGGCAATGCTGTCTGCAATAACAAAAAGCCACAAAGTGGAAATAGCCAAAATGTCCCTCAACAGAAGAATGGATAAAGAGTGTCAACCTATATAAAGCTGAAAAGAACGTTGCATGAAAAGCACGTTGCAGAAGGATACGTACAGGATGATACTATTTCCGTAAAGTGTGAGGACACATAGCACAGTGCCCCGTGTAGTTCACAGGCAGTCAGGTGTGCAGGGAAGGTCTGAGCCCTGCTTGGGAGGCAGGAACACACTAACCCAGGGGCGTCCTGAGGATGAGGGAAGAGAGTAAGACAGCAGAGAGTCCAGGGGCTTAGATGCACCTGAAAAGCTTTATTTCCTTGAGACTAAAAGTGAATAAGGCAAAATATTAAGATTTGACAAAGCTGAGTGATAATTAGGCGGGTGCCTATTAAAGTACTATATTTACTTTCCTATAATATTTGAAACATTTCTTAATTTTTGCTTTTTTAAAAATTGAAGAGAAGTTCACATAACATAAAACTAACCATGCTAAATTGACCAGTTCAATGGTATTTCATACATTCACGATGTTGTGCAACCACCACCTCTATCTAATTCCAAATCATTTTCATCGTCCCAAAAGGAAACCCCGTACCCATTAAGCAGCTGCTCCCTGTTTCCCCCTCCTCTCAGCCCCGGGCTAACCAGCAGTTTTTGTTCAGTCTTTACGGATTTACCTGTTCTGGATGTTTTATATAAATAGAACCATAAAATATGGGACCTTTATGTGTGGTTTCTTTTACTCAGCACAGTGTTTTCAACTTTGTGGTCTGTCTCCGTACTTCATCCCCTTCTACGGCTGAATAATACTCCACTGTGTGAATATATCACAACTTGTTTGTCCATTCCTCCATTGTCGGGACACTTCAGCTGTTTCCACCTGTTGGTAATTGTGAACAGTGCTGCTATGAACACGCATGTACACGTACCTATTCAGGTCCCTGCCTTCAATTCTTTTGGTTATAAACCCAGGTGTGGAATTGCTGGGTCATAAAGTAATTATTTTTGAGAAACCATCAAACTGTTTTCAACAGCAGATGAACCATTTTACATTCCCACCAGCATGTATGAGGGCCCCAATTTCTCCACACCCTGGCCTGCACTTGCTATTTTCCAGTTTTTGGATAATAATCATCCTAGTTTCATGTGAAATGGTACCTCATAGTGGTTTTGATTTCATTTTCCTAACAACTAATAATGTTGAACATCTTTTCATGTGCTTATTGGCCATTCGTAGATCTTCTTTGGAGAAATGTCTATTCAAGTCTTCGCCCATTCTCTAACTGGCTTGTTTATCTTTTTGTTGTTGTGTTGTAATAGTCTACAGTTTAAAAAAACTCTCCCAGGGTGGCCAGCGCCTCCTCGGGCCCTTCAAGTCTCTGCTCTTGCACACACCAAAGCACATCCAGCTTCCTGTGTAAAATCCTTGTAGGGGAAATCTTAAAGGACTGATGTCTGCTTTCTTTCCTTTCTCCTAGGAACTCCGGGACCCATCTCCAATCTAGAGAGGAAGAAAGCGTTGGGAGGTGACAACTGAGGCACCCAGAGCCTCTCAGGCTTTGGGAGAGGAGGGGCTGAGGTAGAGGAGAAAACACAACTTCTAAGACAGCTGAGAGGGAAGTGGTCTGGGCAAGGCAGAATTATTTTTCCTAGAAGCCTCTACTATTACAGGTCACAAAAGTACCCTGGAGGATTGTTTCCACTACTCCATGGCTCTGAGATCTCCTGTACCCCTGCTCTCTCCTTTCACTTGGTAAGTTAGCGGATCTTTCCATCCCCTTCCCCACAGATTGCCCTGCCTGCCTGGGCTGTTCCTACCCCCAGGGGCACTCCTTCTCCTAGGCTGGGATGCCAAGAGGAGTCAGCGGGCACTGGGAGGCTGTCCCCTCTGTGAAGCCAGGTCCCCCACACCTGCCACCACCTGCTCCACCTGAGCCAGCTCTTGTGAAGGCAGGAGAAGGAGGTGCCCCTGAGTCTTTTGCATGGAGCCTTGCTAACACCCTCTCTCGTGATTCTTGTCACAATGCTCCCCGAACAGCTACAAATGCAGAGGAAGCCACTCATTAGGGCAACTGAAGGGACACTAGAAAGACCTTGTCTTGCTTCAAAATCTCTCTGCCCCATCACACCTCACCATCAGCCATCATCTCTTTTGGTCATGAAACTCTGCCTTTGTAAATACAGTGGCCTCTGAAGGAACACCCACTACTTATTCCTGGGTCATGGGCACTGTGTGCTCATCTTCAGAAATCAGCCTTGGACAAGCACAGGCCAAGTGCTGAATAGACGCACCCAGAGGAGCCATTTGGGGAAAGAATGTTCCAGTGGGTGCAAGACCTTCCCCACTCTGGGCCTGGGTGTCCCTATCCAGAAATGGTGGTAGTGGTGTCCAAGGTTTCTTCTAGATGTCACTCCTTGATTCTGGCTAGCCCCACGACTTGAAGTCACTCTGGGTACATGCAGGTGTGAGCTCAATTCAATGCTCACAAATGTAGTGATATGGTGCCACCCGACAACCTCGGTCACTTAGCCCTTTCCCCAAACCCTCCATGGATGACAGAACCTGCTCCCTTTGCTGTTCACACTCTCTGCCTCCATCAGGCAATAAGAAGCTGGGGTCCCATTTTTAAACAGTCAGGTTTGGACAAGCTCTTTTCCAACCAACTCTTCTGTGGGATGCAGGGAAGGGAGGCGCAGGAAAGGAGTCTCCGCAGCTGCAAGGCTCTGCACCCACAGTATACACACAGCACATCCCTTCCCAGCTGAGGACCTATGGCCCCTGGGGAGTTTATGCTGAGGGTGGTCTGAAGCGTGGAGACACAGTGAGCACTTTACCCGGAGCCCAGGGTAGGAAGCGCTTTCCTGCTGCCATCTGCCCTGCTGTGTGGCTCCAGCCTAAGGAGGGACCAATGGCAGGTATGGAGGCCTTCCTACTGCTCAGGTCAGCCAAGGCAGAGGACAGCTCTCACCAGCCCCCTCCCTCCCCTCACTCCACACGCAGGGCAGAATGACTTTGGCGGGACAAAGGAGGCCTGTTTTATTATCGCCAGATCAAAGCTGTGGCTAATACGTTCTCTGGCCAGATACTTCCAAAGGCCAGAAGAGAATAATCCGAATGCAGCTCCTCCTACGACACTAACCCAATCCCCAAACCTCTACTAGGTTTCTTTTGCTGATTTTTGTAAACGAAATCCTAACCCTGGACAGAGCTGGGCCCCTCTACTAGGAAGTCGCTCTCCAATAAGAGCTTCCTCTGCGCGGCCCGTGAAGCGGCTGGGGAGCGCCGCTTTGGAACCAGCGCAACGGATGGACCCGCTTCTAACATCTGACTCGTGCTGCGAATTCGGTTTTCCACCGAAGTCCTGGCGGCTGTTTCTCCCACTGTCGTCGGTCTAGAAGGGGCCAAACGGCTAGGGTGTAGGGAGACTTGCCTCACCCTGGCCCCGCGATCCCGATGCTCCTGGGACTCGCGCAACTTAGGAGCCGGTCCGGTCGGCTGTGCGGAGCCCCCGCGGTAGCGCGCGACCTGGCCCGTCCCGCCCCCTGCCCGGCTCCGGCGCGCCAGCCACTCACAAACTCGGAGATGAAGAGCAAGTCGGGGAAGGAGGACAACATTTCGACGTAGACGGGCAGGGTGCTGCCATCCGACGCCTCTGTGGGGGCCATGCCGGCGTGCTAGCTTTGGCCTCGGGACGGGAAGCAGGCGGCTCCGGTTCCGCGCTGACCGCTCTGCTCGCTCCGGGAGCCCCACGGCCCCGGCGCCCCCCTCCGCGCGAGGGTTGAGCAGAGACGCCCGGGGCCCAGAAGGGAGGAGCCTGGGCCGCCGCCCTCCTCACCCTCTACAGGCCAGCCGTGCGCGCCCCAAGGGATCCGGCTGGCGCGCCACAGGTGCCGCCTTGAAACATTCAGAGAGCGCGCAGCGGGCTTGCCGAGGTGGGGGCGGGGGCCTGACTCTGGTATCCCAGGTCTGGGTGCCATCTCCACTCCGCCGTCTTTGCACTCTTCACAGGTGATCACCATCCCTTAAGCATGATAACCATCAATAACTAGGTTCCCAAACCTCCCCACCGTGGCACCTCTCTGGAGATCATTGCTTTAACTGTTCTTAGGTTGGGTCTTCTTCATCTTTCCATTGGGTCTAGATGCAGGTTGGGGTCTCAGAGGACACCCACCCTTTCTCCTCGTGCGTTGGTAGCCATGCACCGTGGTCCGCTCCACTCGGCGCTGGAGTTTCCAGTCTGTCTGTTTGAGGGTAGGGGGCTGCTCTCAGCCCTGCCAGCCCCGGGAGGAGGGGGGGCGTGGTGGTGCTGGGGCAGATCTGCATGGAAGCCAAGGGACAGGAAGGGCCTCCCAGAGCAGATCTATGCTCTTCTCTCAGAGGGGCACCCCCCTGCGCCTCTGCGGTGCGATGACTCCTCCTCCCCACGTCCTGTGAGGACCCGTTGCTGCTGGCTTTTGTTTTCTGGACCACAATTTCTTTATTCTTTTTTGACTTTATTTTTGAACAAGTATCACTCCAGTATATTGCTTGTTTATTTTCATTTAGATACTATTACTGAGTTTTCTCCTACAAATCCTAAAGCCAAAAATCTGCCCGCAGTCCAGAGCATGTCCCCAGCTCAGACTCCCCAGCACTTCTGTGGCTTCACCCACAGCCACAGCAGGGCACAGCCCCCCTCTCTCCAGTGGAACCCTCACCCTTTCCCCTCTACACAGCTCTTTTCCCTTCCCAGTCCCTATGGAGAGAAGTAAATTCCTGGGCACATTTTCCAAAAACAAACCCCAAAACAAAACCCATGCCCATGAGCTGTCCATTCTGACCACGTATGGAGAAGGACCAGGCATCTGAAAAAAGAAAATCCCACTGTGCCTCTGTGAGCCCCCTTGGGACTACTGGCCTTGATGGCCTGAGACCCAGGGTGTCATTGGCTAGAGCCCATTGGCCCCACCAGGTCCCCAGGGCAGGACCTCTCTGCTTGGATGAGCCTTCCTGGGCACAATGGGCTGTGAGATTGTCAGGGGCCCTCCCCCCAGCTCCTCACCACACAGGCCATCTTACACTGTGTCAGCAGAGCCTGCTGGTCCTGGGAGGACATCTTCTTCCTCCCGAGGAGACTCTGGTGGGGACAAGCCACAAGCCACCTTCAGGCAAATCCAACCAAAGCTGTTTGACAATTTCTCAGTCAGAATTCGCTAATTAAAACACACAAAGGTCTTCCTAACTCTTAATAATCTCTTCTCCTGCCCTTGAAGATTTTTGTATGTTTTTTGGTTGGGTTTTCTGCTGTTTCAAACCTGTGTTGCTGAATTCCTCAGGCTGGGCTGAGACTCTGGGGAGAAGGCACAGCCCCCTGGTGTGGCCCATGAAGCAGAGTGGCCCCAACCCTCCTGTGAGAAGGCCTAAGAGGACACACAGGGTTTAGGAAGGTCCCTTTCTCTGTGACCCTCGTCTCTCCTCAGTCCTTTGCCTGATGTTCATCTTCCTGAGCACACCCCACCCTCTGCAGGGCAGCCCCCCCCACCCCACCCGCCTGTCTCCTTCCTACCATATCACGTCCTCAGTGCCCAGCCAAGACCCCAGCCCACACACGGTGCTCAGTACATATCATCCACTGCCAGGATGGACCCAGCCTTGTCTGTGTTTGACCGCCTGAGGAGGAAGTGGAATGACTCTGTGTGAACGGAGAGTATTGTCAGTAGAGACGGGTCTGTCCTCATGTCACAGAGCTTCCCCAGGGTGCTCTGGGCCACCAGCTGATGATTTAAGTGGTTCATATTTATAGGGAGACCAGGACCACACTTTGGCTTCCAGCAGGATATGAAAAAACAACCTCCACCAATAGTAACTCATTGCAATGTCCTCGGGCTTCCTAGCAGCACAGTGGGTGTGACTGTGGGGGTCAGTCTGGGGTGGGTCTGGGGCTTCTGTCAAAATAATAACATGGCCTAGGGTGGGTTTCTGCAAAGGAGGAACTAGAAAATGACAATTGCTGTGCCAGCCTGAGGGTGGAAGAGGTCCCCTCCATCTTGTGGGTGTGGGTGGTCAGGAGGGAATTGGGGTGGGAGAAGGGATTGGGGGAGAGGGACGTGTTCAGGGAAAGATTCCTGGGGCAGGACTTGCCAGTAAATAATAGTAGGTGTGATTACTTTGGGGTCTGTAGACTGACTCCCTTTTTACTGATGAGGTGATGGAGGCTCAGAAAGGTCGAGTAGCTGCCCAAGGCCACACAGCTGTGAGTGGTGGAGCTCGGCCTTGACCCTGAGTGACACTGTGCCCCCACAGCTGCGAGCCCTTGATGAAGCCCATGCTTAATGGACGGATGATCCATAAGGAAGTCGTGGTATATATATACAATGGAATACTATTCAGCCATAAAAAATGAGGAAATCCTACCATTTGTGACAACATGGATGGACCTTGAAGGCATTATGCTAAGTGAAATACATCAGGCAGAGGAAGACAAATACTGTATAATCTCACTTATATGTGGAATCTAAACAGACAAAAAACAACAAAAATCCCACCCAACTCATAGAAAAAGAGATCAGACTCGTGGTTACCAGAGATGGGGGCTGGGAGAGGGGGGATTGGAGGAAGGTGGTCAAAAGATACAAGCTTCCGATTATCAGACGAACAAGGAGTAGAGATGTAATGTACAGCAGGGTGACCACAGTGAACACTGCTGTACGAGACACAGGAAAGTCTTTAAGAGAGAAGATCCTGAGAGTTCTCACCACAAGGAGAAACTTTTTTTCTTTTCTTTTTATTGTATTTATACAAGATGATGGATGTTAACTAAACCTATTGTGGTGACCATTTCATATTTATATGTAAGTCTAACTTTGCTTTACACCATAAATTTATACACTGATCTATGTCATTTATTTCTCAATAAAACAGGAAAAAAATTCAAACAATACAGAAATGAAGAAAAAGAACCGTGCTGAAGATGGACAATTGCAATCAAATGCCATGTTCCGTGCAGACCGTCGGCAGCCGCCCAACTCCAGTCTTCATGGTCATCTCAAACGTGGCTCTGGGCACAGGTTCCCTGAGGCATCTCTGCCCAGCAGACAGGGCTCTGGGCCTTTCCTCCGCTGACTGGGGACACAAGGTCGCAGCTCATCATCCCCATTTATGGACGGGGAAGCTGGGTGAAGGCCCGAGTTCAGAGAGCTACCCTGGGCCAGCGCTGACCCCAAAGGATTGTATCTGTTTAACAGTCACCTGCAGCCCTGGACTTCCACTCCTGGCAGGAAGCAACAAGGGCACCTGCTGGGACGATGGACTAATGATGGTCCCCACTCCTTGATTCTAGGAGGGCAGAGGGGAGACAGCACTGCTGAGGGCCTACTAAGTGCCCGGGCCCACCATAGGCACTGTGCCCGGATGACCTCATTAACCCCACAGAGCCTTTCTGGTAGCTGTCACCCCACCCTACAGGCTCAGATGGGGAGGGAACGTGCCCAGGTCACATGGAGGAAACCCAGACCTCTTGACTCCAGAAGGCAGACTGTCCCCGCTGCCTCTGCGCCTACTGCATAAAATCCACTCACTTGAAACCAGAGGCCATGAGTGATTGCTTGCCAGGAGCTGAGCTGTGATGGGCCAACGGGGCACCTGTGCCCTGCTGTCCCCAGAGACAATGAGCCACCATGTGTGACTGTTCTTGCTTGTTCCCAACCTCTTCTAGGCTCGTGTCTCTAGTCCCAGGGACACTCGGCACCCACCCACCAAGAGAGCCATCACAGGCTCGAGACTTGAGCACGCGGCAGGCGTTGGCACTGTCTGGTGTCTCAGGGACATGACGGCGGCGTTGGTCTGCGAGTAGGGGAGACAGAGTCCCTGCTCCCAGGCGAGCTCCATCCAAAAGGGACAGCACATCAGAGTCAGTACACACTTGGGCTGGGCCTGCACTGGGCACTTTTCCGTCTCTGCAGGACAGATGCTGAGAGGTGGCACACGGGCCAGTCATCCCACACCAAGGTCGGGGTGGGGACAGGCCCCCATTTCTGAGCACCTCTTGGGTGCACTGAAGATGTAGCAGTAATAGAGGCCCCTGCCCTCGATGCCCCACCAGTACCAGTTCAGTAAGTGCCGGGCAGTGGGAGCAGGGCAGACAGGATGCCTGTCTTTTTGAAGCTTATCATGGG
This sequence comes from Dicerorhinus sumatrensis harrissoni, assembly GCA_014189135.1. Lineage (NCBI taxonomy): Eukaryota > Metazoa > Chordata > Mammalia > Perissodactyla > Rhinocerotidae > Dicerorhinus > Dicerorhinus sumatrensis. The sequence goes on along the minus strand of JABWHU010001435.1, from coordinate 3,251,707 downwards.
GGGCAGGAGACGGGGGCAGGAGGCAGGACCAATCACACACCTGCATAATAAATGTGTAATGAGGTCTGGTGCTGAAAAGAGCCCCAAGAGCATCCACCTGCGCAGCCTGGCTTGGCCTAGGAGTCAGGGAGCTTGTGGGAGGAGGTGACCCCTGAGTGAGTGAGCAGTGGTTAACTAGGGGGAGGGGAGAGAGCCTTCCCTACAGAGGAGCAGCCTGCGCCAGGCCCCAGGCCATCTCCTGGAGGAGCACCTGCCCTGCTCCCCACACTGCAGGGCTGCAGCGTAAATAAGGAAATCCATCAGAAGAGTCAGAGGCACTCAGGGAGGGGCGGGAGGGAGAACGTGGGCAGCCACGGGAGCCAGGGCAGAAGGAAATAGGCACAGACAGCGAGTTCTGGAAGAAGACAGGGCTGATGCCCACAGGGCCGTCTGAGGAGGGCCTGTGCAGAGAAGAGGGGGAAGGGACGTGCCAGGCCAGGGGAGCAGCGTGGGTGAGTCCCAGAGGCTGAGAGCCTTTGATCTCTGTGGGGAGCAGGGGGGCTCCTGGGTCAGAGCTGCAAAGGCAAGGGCAGGCTGGGCTCAGGAGAAAGAGGCAAAATTCAAAGACTATAAAGCACCCATTCAGCTTAGACATTTCCCCTCTTTGGCCCTGAGAGTAATGGGCTCATTCCGTCTGCCCCAGAGAGGGGCCGGACCCTGCACCTCTACATGAGAGCTCACCACCTGCCCAGTGAGGTGCACCAGGAATTTGGCCCAAGTTGCCCAAAACGTGAGTGGCACAGAGCTGGGCTGGGCCAGTGGGTCCTCGGAATGCAGCCTCAGCAGGTTGGGGCTGAGCTGCCTGCTCCCAAGTTAAGCACTTTCCTTCCAGGTTTCACCCACAACACCCTTCAGAGAGCCTTTGCCACACAGCGAGCTTCTTAGACGGGGAAGCAGTTGTTGAGTGAATATCAGAATTTAGCAGATGCATCCTGGAACAGCCTTGGCCCCAACCTTTCACTCTCAAACTCATCCTTCTACCTGGGCTTCCTCCAAAGGCCTCCCCATGGGAACTGACCCCTCATGGATGACCAGGAACCCACCTTCTAGAGAAGCCACCTGCCCTCCAGTCATTGAGAGAGTGAGGGGAACATTTACCCTCCCACCTACTGCACCAGTGGGCCCTGTCTGGATATCTGTTCTTTTTCTTAGCATTTCTAGTTTCTGTTGGAGATGATATACTTACACTTAGAAATGTAGAAAAGGAAATTGTACTAATGCCCCCTGATTCTTCCAAATCAAGGCAACTATTTTTGTCTCTGCATACGATCTTTTAGAACTCATGGGGAGGCAGACTTGTTACCTCTCTGACCTTCTATTTCCATGTAGTAACTTGTCCATTCATTCAGCCTCAAGATTTGTCCATTCATTCAGACACCCAAGCTGTCAGAGCACAGGTAACCAGGCCAGAGAGGAATCTGCATATGGAACCCTTGGTGGTGGAAGTGAGGCCACTGTTCCTGCCACCTTTCCAGGGTGGGGGCCATCAAGGCCCTTGCCAAGGCCAGTGTGAGGTCCTCTCTGGGGGAAGAGAGGGGGGAGTCCAGCAGGTGCCCTCGTGTCTTCAGTCCTCGGGAGGCTTGGTCAGTGCCAAGAGCTTGGAACAGTGTCAAAAGAAACAGGGATCCAGGGACCAGCCCAGAGGTCTCTGAATTGGCCCTGGGAGCCTGGAGATCTGGAACAGCATGAGATCAGAAAACACAATAAAATCATAGAACCTCAACCAAATGGAGTATGGAACTTGGTGCAAAGAAGAATGCCATGTTCTTATGGAGAGTAGTAGGGACATGCTGATTCATCTCTCAGTGCTTAGTGCTGAACACAGTGCCTGGCCATGGGAGGGGCAGTGAGTGAGTGTTGAAGGACAAGGAGAGAGAGTGGAGGAAAGGGAGAGAAGGAAGGAGGGAAGGAAAGTGAAGCATGCAGGCAGGCTTCTGGAAAGCTGAAGAACCCTCAGAGTCCATGCAGGCTGTGTCTATTGGTTTCCTAAGCTTGCCAACTGTGACATAAAGTCTGTCCTAAAGGAAGAGGATGGAAAAGCTCTTGGCTTCCCTGGGTCTTGGTCTATGACTCAGAGCAGCCAAGCCCTTGGAAGGAGGAGAGGGGACTCATGACTGCTTCACCCAGTTGATAGAGGATGAAGTTCCAGAGAGGTGCACCGCAGAGGTGTGCAGGAAACAGCCTGGCTGAAAAGGGTGGACGGCAACCACAGCCTGGGGGGAGGAGGGCTGGACCCTCATCTGACCAACTAGGCTGGTTTAGGAGCAGTCCTGACTGTGCAGAGCTGCCCATTGCATCATGGGAGATGATTCAGACCCCACCACCTCTGCATCACCTCCCAGACCCCATCACCTCCCAGACTCATCTCCCCACAAACCCATCACCTTGGAGACCCAAGACCTCCCAGACCCCACCATTCTCCCAAACCATCGCTTCCCAGACCCCATAACCTCTCAGATCCAACGTCTCCCCTAAACCCCTTAGACATCAGAGATACCAGGATCCTGGCACTACCAGGTTCTCTGAGACATGACATCCTCTCCCCAGCTCCCCCACCTCTGATCAGTCGCTCAGAGGGAGGAGCTCTGTGGGAAAGGACAACCCATTCTCAAGAGGCTTTGTGACCACATCCAGTCAGCATAGGACAAGTCACCCAGACACATGAGGTCTGTGTCCACACTGTGGGAGACCACGCCAACACTGGAAAAGGGGCAGTGGACACCCATGTGCTGACACAGGAGGATGGCCAGGAGAACATCTTTTTGAGAGGAAATTGCAGGCCACTACATAAGGTATAATCCATGTTTCTCTTTTAAGAAAATGTGCGTGTAAATGCATAGATAAATAAGTACCTGGGAGGACAGAAGCCTCACTTTTCACAGTGGTTCCTCTGGGGATGAGGATTGGTGGATGAGGCAGAGGTGGGGCTAAGGGTGGGAAAGAGATGTCGCTTTCCCTTAAATGGTGGATATGGAATACAGAACTTGTAATTGGAAAACGCATTAAAGGAAAGCACATGGTGGCTCCAGCCTGCTGACCAGTGGAGGTCCCTCTGCTCTGCCATGCCGGGACTCCTGCAGGAGGCAGAGCCAGCTAGCTGGGGCAGGAGACCTTGGATGTCAGAGCATCTGGTCATTCTGAACGTTCTCTTCTGGCGTTCTCTTCTGCACATCGCCCTCCACAGAGACAGCTACACAGTGGGTCAGGGCTGCGCCTCTATGTTGTCACAATCCTCACCCTCCCTCTGGCCCCGTGTTGAATACACAACAGAGACCTTGAGAGCCCTCAGACTATAGAGAGTGAACTTAGGACCTGGATTAAAAATCTCCCTTCTGCTGCTTACTCGCTGTGCAACTTCAGACAGATTACTGGATTTCTGTGCCCTGGTTTTCTCCTCTATAAAATGGCAATAGTCATCCCCCTCTCACAGGCTATTCGTGGATTCAAGGAGACAATGTTTGTCGAGTGCCCTTTGTAGAGCCTGCCATGAGGGAAACTTCAACACATGGAATCTGCTATTAACAGACACTCACAGAATTCCTCGGGACTCATCACCATGACAAGTGTTAGTGCCTTTTCACTCTCAGAAGAAAAGTCTTCTCCCCTACTTGGACACAGATTCCATTAGAGAACATTCTGGCTCTCACTCACAAACCAGCATCCCAGCTCATTTCCTGGCAGTCACCACCTGGGCCTGAGGATGTTTCTGTCCCTTCCTCTTTCAGCAAGTGGAAGTTTCTGTTCTGGTCCAGGAGCCACCAACTGTGAATTCCTGTAACTCAGAAGATGCGAAGGCCATGGGAGCCAACCCCGCAGTCTGCAGCTGAGAACTAAACCAGAGAATGACCCCATGTGAGAGTCACCCCTGCCTGACTTTGAGCTCTTAGATGGGGTCCTCATGACCTTGCAATGCTAGGGAAAGAAGACCAATTCCAGAAAGTCCCAGAATCTTCACCAGCAAATAAAGTCTCAGCTCCAGTAGGAGCCTGCCCTTGGTGAACTCGCTTCTTCCGTGGTTCACCTGCATTGCTCCCACTGTGCCATCAGCTGGCACCACGTCATGATGTGGACCAGGTGACACCCAGGGTGGCAGCTGGATGCCTCCTCCCATGCCTAGTCAGGCCTTAGTCACCCGGCCAGCCTGCTCTGGACATTTCACCCTTGAGTGACATTTTGGGCCAGTGGGGGTAAATGAGGGCCCACTAAGCTGTGAAGTAGGGATAGAAGCAGAATTGCCACTGGCAGCCCCTCAGGCTCTGCCCTGGGTCAGGCCTGGTTCCCTGGGGTCCTCAGTAGCTGCCTTCAGCCCAGAAGGCTCCATGTTGCCTCCATGGAAACCTCTTGCCTCCTACTCCAGAACCGCCCACTCAGGGTGGCTGGGTCCTCACACCCACCTACAAATGCACCCCGCTAGCCTCTGAGTCCTGCCCCAGGAGGCAGAGGAGGGGAACATGACTACCTTCCCCTGCTCCTTACCCCTCTGCTTCCCCACCCCCTACATCCTGCTCACACCTTCCTGCCATTGCCCCCTCCCCCACTACCATCTGTGGGAACATCTCTCAGCCCCCAGGCTCCTCCTCTACAACCAGCCCAGGACCAGCTCAGTCACAGATTCTCTTTCCCTCTCCGGAGATCTCTTGTAGTTCACAAAAGAGGCTGACATCTTTCTTCTGGTGATAAGATGTGGGAATGCGCTGTAGCTAACTACTTATATGGACAATACGTGATCCCTTTTACTCAAGTGTTTCCGTGTGCTCACTATTTTACGTATGTTGTCTCATTAATTGCCCAACAACTCTACTTAAAAAAGACACGTTTTTTTATTGTAGTAAAATACACTTAACATAAAGTTTTCCATTTTAACCATTTTTAAGGGTACAGTTCAGTGGTATTAAACACATTCACATTGTTGTGCAACCATCACCACCATCCATCCCATAACTCTTTCCATCTTGTAAAACTGAAACTCTGTACCTATTAAAAAACAACTGCTCATTCTCGCCTCCTTCTAGCCCCTGGCAACCCCCATTCTACTTTCTGTCTCTATGATTTTGACTACTCTAAGTACATCATGTAAGTGGAATGATACAGTATTTGTCTTTTTGTGACTGGCTTATTTCACTTAGCATAATGTCCTCAAGATTCATCCGTGTTGTAGCAGGTATCAGAATTTACTTCCTTCTTAAGGCTGAATAATATTCCATTGTAGGTGTAGACCACATTTTGTTTATCCATTTATATGTGGATGGACCTTGAGTTCCTTCCACATTTTAGCTACTGTGAATAATGCTACTATGAACATCGGTGTACAAATATCTCTTCGAGACACTGCTTTCAATTCTTTTGGTATAGACCCAGAAGTGGATTTTCTGGGTCATATGGTAGTTCTAATTTTAACTTTTTTAGGAACCACTGTAGTGTTTTCCATACTGGCTACACCATTTTACATTCCCACCTACAGGGCACAAGGGTTCCAATTTCTCCACATCCTCACCAACACTTATTTTCTGTTTTGTTTTGTTTTTATATTAGTGTGAGGTGGTTTCTCATTTTGGTTTCAATTTGCATTTTCATAATGATTAGTGATGCTGAGCATCTTTTCATGTGCTTATTAGTCTTTTGAAAATCTTATTTGGAGAAATGTCTATTCAAATCCTTTGCTCATTTTGAATAGGGTTGTTTGCTTTTTCATTGTTGAATTATAGAAATCCTATCTATATTCTGGATATTAATTCCTCATCAGGTATATGATTTGCAAATATTTTCTCCCAGTCTATGGGCTGCCTTTTTATTCTGTGATAGTGTCTCTTGATGTACAAAAGTTTTTAATTTTTGTCAAGTCCAATTTGCCCATTTTTTTTCTTTGATTGCCTGCACCATTTGTGTCCTATCCAAGAAATCATTGCCAAATCCACTGTCATGAAGCTTTTGTCCTATGTTTTCTTCAAAGAATTTCATTTCTTATGTTTATATCTTTGATCCATTTTGAGTTAATTTTCGTATATCATGTTAGGTAAGGGTCTATATGTTTGTCTTTATGCCAGTACCACGCTACTTCATTACTGTAGCTTTGTACTGAGTTTTCAAATCAGGAAGTGGGAGTCCTCCAGTTTGGGTCTTCTTTTTCAAGATTGTTTTGGCTGTTCAGGGTCCTTGAGATTACAGATGAATTTTAGGATGGGTTTTTCAATATCAGCAAAAAACATCATTGGGATTTTGGCAGGAATTGCATGGAATCTGTAGATAACTTTGGGTAGTATTGACATTTTAATGTCAAGTCTTCCAAACCATGAACATGGGATATGTTTCCAGTTATTTCTATCTTCTTGAATTTCATTCAGCAATGTTTTGCAGTTTTCATTGTACAAGTCTTTCACCTCCTTGATTAAGTTAATTCCTAAGTATTTTATTCTTTCTGATGCTATTGTAAATAAAATTATTTTTGTAATTTTCTTTTCAGATTGTTCATTGTTAGTGTATAGAAATACAACTGATTTCTGTGTGTTCACTTTGTATCCTGCTACTTTGCTGAATTCACTTATTAGTTCTAACAATTTTTTGGTGGAATCTTTAGAGTTGTTTACATATAAGATTATGTTGTCTATGAACAGAGATAATTTTACTTATTCATTTCCAATTTGAATGTCTTTTATTTCTATTTCTTGCCTAAATGCTCTGGCTAGATCTTCTAGTACTAGATTGAATAGAAGTGTTAAACCTGGCATTCTTACCTTGTTCCTGATCTTAGAGGGAAAATGGTTTCAGTGTTTCACCATTGAGTAAGATTTTCACTGTGGGGTTTTCATAGATGGCTTTAGTATGTGGAGGTATTTTCCTTCTATTCCTAGATTGTTGAGCATTTTTACATTAAAAGGGTGTAGAATTTTGTCAAATGCTCTCTCTGCATCAACTGAGATCATCATGTGTTTTTTTTTTTTCCTTCATTCTGTTAGTGTAGTGTATTATGTGGATTGACTTTCAGATGTTGAACCATCCTTGCATTCCAGGAATAAATCCCACTTCATCATGGTGTATAATCCTTTTAATATGCTGCTGAATTCTGTTTGTTGGTGTTTCATTGAGGATTTTTCCATTAATGTTCATAAGGGATATCTGTCTATAGTTTTCTCGTGGTGTCTTTGTCTGGTTTGATGATCAGGGGAATGCTGACCTCATAGAATGGGTTTGGAAGTATTCCCTTATCTTCAATTTTTTGGAAAATATGAAAATATTTGGTTGTAGTTCTTCTTTAAATGTTTAGTAGAATTCACCAGTGAAGCCATCAGGTCCAGGACTTTTCTTTTTTGGGATATTTTTGATTACTGATTCAATCTCCTTACAGATGTTCTATTTCTTCATGATTCTGTCTTGGTAGATTCTGTGTTTCTAGAAATTTGTCCATTTCATCCAGTTTATCCAATTTGTTGGTGTAGAATTGTTCATAATACCCTCTTATAATCCTTTTTATTTCTGTAGAGTTGGTAGTAATGTCCCCCTTTTCATTTCTGATTTTTGTATTTTGAGTCATCTCTCTTTTTTTTCTCAGTCCATCTAGCTGAAGGTTTGTCAATTTTGTTGATTTTTTTGAAGAGCTACTTTTGATTTCATTGATTTTTTCTATTGTGTTTTTTTTTTAGATTTTATTTATTTATTTATTTTCCCCCAAAGCCCCAGTAGATGGTTGTATGTCATAGCTGCACATCCTTCTAGTTGATGTATGTGGGACACAGCCTCAGCATGGCCGAAAAAGCGGTGCGTCGGTGCGTGCCCAGGATCCGAACCCAGGCCGTCAGCAGCGGAGCACGCGCACTTAACTGCTAAGCCATGGGGTCGGCCCTCTATTGTGTTTTTATTCTCTATATCATTTATCTCTGCTCTAATCTTTATTATTTCTTACTTTCTGCTAACTTTGAATATAGTTTGTTCTTCTTTTTCTAGTTCCTTACGTTGTAAAGTTAGGTTGTTGATTTGAGATCTTCTTTTGTCATGTAACTGTATAGAGCTATACATTTCCCCTTCAGGACTTCTTTTACTGCACCCTATAACTTTTGGTATGTTGTGTTTCAGTTTTCATTCATCTCTAAGTATTTTCTAATTTCCTTTGTGACTTCTTTGATCTACTGATTGTTTAAAAGTGTACTGTTTATTTCCAGAATTTTATAAATTTTCCACTTTTCCTTCTGTTACTGATTTCTAAATTCATCCTGTTTTGATCAGAGAAGGTACTTTGTATAATATCTATGCCTTTAAATCTATTGAGATTTAACTTGTGGCCTAACATATGGTCTATCCTGGACAATGTCCCATGTGCATGTGAGAAGAATGTGTATTCTGTTGTTGTTGGATAGAGTGCTCTGTATATGCCTGTTAGATCTGTTTGGTTTATTGAGCCATATAAGTCCTCTGTTTCTTTACTTATCTTCTGTCTTGTTGTTTTTCCATTATTGTGAGTGGGGTATTGAAGTCTTACCCAAGTCTTCCATTGGAAGTTGCAAGCCTTCATAATTCTAGAGTTCCAAAATAGTAACATCAGACAGATTCTGTCACTGCAGTTGTTGTCCAGGTGGGGACATAGATTCTTGGTGCTTCCTACTCCACTATCTTTCCAGAATCCTCTGACCAAGAGTGTTGCTTTGTAAGTGGAAACTTTGTCACCTTCATAAAAGGAAAAACAGCATCATTCTCCATATATAGAAAGGAGCTTGAAAATAGATACCATTTAAACCAAATAGCAGGATAACATTCCAGAAGATTCTGTGGCCAAACCAGGGCCTCCATCGGGACCTGAGAAAGTGAGATGTAGCCAAAATGACAGCATGAAAAGGATGAGACCCGCTGGCCCTCAGGGTATAGCCTCATCTGCAGCTCCCTATGGAGTGGGGTGAACTGACTCTCCCTCCCCAGGCTAGGGATCCTGTCACTCCATGTCTTCAACACCTAGCATTGTCAAGTTCTTTAAATTTTGCTCATCCGAGGGATCTGAGATGATATTTATAGATGTTCTTTATATTTTCAAGTAGTAGTCCTATGACAGCTTTCTGTTTTGCAAATGTCTTTTCCCAGTCTGTGACTCCTGGGACAGAAGTTTGTTTGTTGTTAATGGCTGACTATAACAGCCTTCTCTCTTATGGTTTGTGTTTTCCGTGTCTTGAGAAATTCTTCCCTATCCCAAGATCATGGTTTTTCTTTTCTCCTTTAGGACTTCAATCCACATAGAACTGACATTTGTGTGTGGTGAAGGTAGAAATCCAATTTCATTTTTGCAGATGATGGATCATTGTCCCAGCAACATTCCCTGAATTGTGCAGACTTCCCTCACTGCTCTAGAACCTGCTGTTAGATGCCTGGGATATTTTGGACACATGCTCAAGGACTTGGCAGCAGCAGTTTCCTCCTGAGTGGCCCAGTGGGTGGTTGGGGGAGAGAGGGGGAAAGAAAAATTATTTTTCCACATACACTATTTTGTACTTTTTGGGTTTCATTTGAACTAATAATAAAATAAAAAGAATGATTTCTTTAAAAAATTGAAATTGGAATACTTTTCTTACCATAATTTGATGCTACTTACAACCTGAAAACCACTGGCTCAGGTCTTCAGTTCTGAGCGAGGGAGGGAGTGATAAGGAGTACATTTATGTCACTGAATGAGGAGATTGGCTCAAATATGGGGGCCATGGGGACTGTCAGGGTGGTGGGAAAGTAGGGCATATTGAGTCCTATAAAGCAGAAGTGAGATTGAAGCCAGAAGTCACCTCTCTCCTGTTCTAAACCAGCCTGCAGACACCCATCAAGCAGCATAATTTCCACTCATCAGCTTTGCACCAAAGCCCATGGAGTCTCCAAAAGATCTCACATCTGTCCATTCTCTCCTGCTCCCTCACCCCCCTGGTCCAAGCCTGAGGCCTCCCTGGCTATGTCCACTGCACAGCCTCCTTCCTAGTCTGGAGGAGACTTCCCGAGCTATGCTCAGGTCACTTGAAGCCTGTGCTGACCGCCTTCTGATGACCTCTCCTGCACAGCACTGTGTGGTTCCCCCCTGTCCCCCCAACCTCATCTCAGTTGTTTGGGCTGTTCAGGTCTCACCACCCCTCCTCTCCACTCCTCAGACTGAGGATCCTGTCCTCATGTCAGGGCCTTTGTGCTCTCTCTACCTGGAACACCTCTTCCTGGAGGACTCAGTCACATGATCACCTCTTAGAGAGACCTGCCCTGACATGCCCACTCCAGAAGCCCCTTCCTCCTGATGGGGTTCAGGGCAGGCCACCCCAAGATGCACCACTCTGGTATATGGATTTTTTTGAGCTGAAGACAATAAAAGGTCAGAAAACTCAGAAAGAACATTTGACCTTCCCCAAAACTACCTAAAAGAATTTAAGATAGAAGAAGGGGGGATGACCTCATCTCTAGAAATTCTTATCAGTGCCAAAGACAAGAATTTAAATCTGCATATTAACCTCACTCTTGTTTACTGTGCTTTCTGGTAATCTCCCATAGCTGACTCCCCCCACCCCCAACATCCTCCTTGGTCTTTAGCTGAAGATCGTATTTAAGACGCGAACCTCGGCCATTTTGTTGAGTTACTCAGTTTCCCTGGGTCTCTCCCATGTATGTGTGTTATTGAACATTGTTTTGTTTTCTCCTGCTAACCAGCCTTTTTAATTATTTGATCAGCCATAAGAACCTTAAGGGAGGGGTGGGGGGTGAACTCTCCCTCTTCCCCAACACTCCCCACATCACTTATGTCCCCTTGATCACTTCTCATGGCACTTTCTTCTATTGAAAATTGTCCAATATTTACTTGTGTAATGGATGCTCACCCTGTGGAATGCCTGCTTTGTTCCCCAAGCCTGGAATAACGCTGGCACAGAGAAGGCCCTCAATAAACAGTTGCTAGGTGAGTAAATAAGTCTCATAAGATAATGAGGTGAGATCCTCAGAGAAACTGGAAGCCAGCCTAGTTCAGAAAGCATAGCTGGTCCTTTTGTTTACACCGATGAGAATTAACCTGCAGTCAGCACTTGATGCTGAGCTCTCTTGGAGCCAGCGCACACGGCAGCGTCCTGGGGTGGAGACTGCCGGTCTGTGAGCGGGGTCAGGAGGCGCCATGTTCTGAACTGTCTAAAGTCTGGTTCATGATCTGCGCTGGTTACATGGGCTGCCCTACCTTCTTAAATCTCCAATCAACATCACCATATTCTCTATGGATGCACATTTCCTCTCCCTCAGAGACCCCCACGCCTCTCCTTCCTGCACCCCTCTTGTGGCACGTTATTCACCCAGCATTTTTTCTACATTAATTATTTACTAACCCACGGAACACACCTTGGAGCTTTTCAAGGTAAAAACAATGTTATCATCTTTCTAGACGTATAGCCTGGAGCATCTTTGTTTGATAAACAAGTGAACGACTGAGTCTACGAATGAGTGAGGGAGGGGGGGAATGAGTGAGTGAGTGAGTGAATAAATGAGTGAATTAATGAATGATCTATTCTTCCTGGCTGTCACAGCACTTTTACAATGGTTCTGACACGGGACGTGCAGGGGACAGATGTGGGCTGGCAGCAAAGTTTCTCCTTTGGGGCTGACCTTGGTGGCAGCCTACCCACATCCTTCCCCAACTTGCCTTCTTTCTTGCCCAAGACCCAGATTTTGGTCGGGTCCTGAGCCCCCGTAAGCTCCACGGCACCTGCCCAGACCCAGTGCTTCACAATGTTTCCTGAGTCAGAAAGCACTTGGTGTATTGGTGTTTTGTAAAATTTAAAGATTCTTTTGATGGTGAGCACAACACACTGACACTTGGATAGATGAAAAACATCTGGCAAGGGACTGAGGACAGGGGAGGCCACCCCTCCTGCAGGGGGAATATGTCAGAAGGCCTAGGTTTGGCTCCATCCTATACCAAGGAGGCCCCCATAGCTGTAATGAGTTTGTGGGATGCTACTTGCATGACCCAAGGGCAGCTTGGTACAGAGGGTCACAGGCTCAGAATCTGAGAGAGCCTCTGTTTGCAGGAGAGCCCAGCGTGTGGTCACCATTTGCACTCTAATGTGTATCACATGGAGCTGAGAAGGGGAATCTCTTGCATCATAAGCCCGTGGGCAACTTCTGGGCAGCACAGGCAGCCCAGAGACCCCAGGAGGCCCGAGGGGAGGCTGTTATGGCCTCTGCAGTGAAGGAGTTTCTGAGAGCCCTAGCAGGAGGGCTGTTGATTTCCTTCTGGACAGCTCCCAGAGCCTTTGTTGCTGAGACCCCATTGAAGGAGGGCAATTTGTAAGTAGCAGCATCAGTGAGATTAAGTAGAATTTGTCAACAAGGAATATGTTGCCTCCAGGACTCAAAAACGACTAAAGATGCTGGACCTGTAAGTCCTCAATGAGTGCATTAAACAAAACTCCTTGGAGGAGGACGGCATCAATGTAACCTCATAGCCGTGCTCCTGGGCAAAGGGGGATGCAGTTAAGATCTGGTCTGTGAAGACTGCAGTGGAAGATCTATTGAGGTTCCCCATGGTTAGCCCAAAAAAAGCATATTGTGTCCCTTTGGAGTGTTTTAACATATAACTTTTATTATTATTCGTGTATGGGGAGCAACAGATCAGTTTTCAGACTGCCGTTGAAAAGACAGTTTGCTACTCACAGTCCCAAGTGGAGGGGACATGCCACACCACAGAGGGTCACATGGGGAAACATCAAGGTTGGTGAGGAGGAGGGAGTGGGGAGCCTTTACTGTGGATTTGCAGGAAGGAATGGGCAGGGCAGGGTAAGCAGGCTGAGGATTGGCTACTTTGAATCATGTCAGCAGGCTCTGGGGCAGAAGGGTGGCCCTAGTTGTCCGGGACCTGGCCCTGGTTCTTCAGGACAGAGGAATATTGACTTCTGGAGTGTAAGAGCCAGGCAGAGGAGGTGGTGGGGTTACGGGCTTTAGATTAATTGGTTTGCAAGTGAGTTGTCTGTATCTCTAAGGACTGACTAACCCTGGGAGGGGCATCTCCCCTTATCAGCAAGACCTCAGATGCCAGAGCATCAAGAATACAGAAAATAAGAAAATGTAGTTACTACACAGAGGTGAAGGCACACTGCAGCTGAGAGGCTATTGAAATAGGCACTGAATAGAACATGTTATCCAAACCTATAATAGCAAAATACTCACTGGCTGCTGATTGGATGGAGTTAGTGATTTCCACAATGGATATTGGTTATGGAGGTCTTAATGGACGGGACCACAGCATTAAGGCTGCCGTAATTAACCATGAGGTGCCATATATCTTTTCAAGGTTGAGAGCAGGCAAAATTGGGCTGTCAATGGAGAACCAGTGAGGATAACCACCCATTCATTAATTAGATTTTATATAATAAGTTTTGATCCTTGAAGGCCTTGTTTTAACTTACACAGGACCATAGTAACAATTATAACTAGGGGTCCACGAGGTCCCATTTTGTCAAACAAATTGTAAGTGTCCAAGACTTAATTTAATTTTAGCTTATCACTCATTGTGTCAGAGCATCTGTGGGACATTTTAGGGCAATGGGTACTAAAACTATGGGAAATTACCCAAGGCTACAGGTAAAGGGAGGCACAACTATCTTTTCTATCTTATATTTAGTTTCTTTCCTAAGATTATAGGGGTACCATGTTTAATTGTAGTGGGGTCCCCAGGTATAACTATAATTTGATACCCAGTATTGATTAAGTCCATGAAACTGTCAATTGGTGCATTTAAACAACTGTTAAAGTTAATTTAGAATCTATGTTGGATAGGCAAAAGGCCAATCAGAATTCTTTTATTTATTTATTTATTTTTTTTGCATTTTTTTTTAGCGTAAGGTTTAGATTTTCAATGAGTCAGATTATGGACTTTTGTTTCAATTTAACTATATATATGTATATATAAATGTATTATTTTATATAATATATTTTAACATCTTCCCCCTGCCAATATGCAGGTTTCTTTCTTTCTTTTTTTTCAGAAGGGAGGCTTCCAGCAGCCTAAAGCTGTGGTTGTTAGTTTTTGTCTCTGATAACTCATAGTGCGGGCCTTGTGGAGGTTAAAGGAAAGGAGCAGGGAGCCTCCTCTCCCAGAGATCCGGGTTTGCTCTCAGGAGAGAGAGCAGCCTCTCCTTGGACAGCACAGTTAGCCCCCATCTGAGGGATCGGGCCCTCTGTGTGTGGACACACTGGGCCCTTACTCAGGCCCAAGCACACTGGCTGGGGCCCTGCAGTATTGAAGCAGCTGGGTAACTTCTGCAGGTGCTGGGGGTGGGGGACGGTGTAACTCACAACACCCCTGAGGATCTGGGGGCAGGAAGTGTGCAGGTGACAGCAGCCAGGTGTGAGCAGCAAAGAGACAGGTAGGCCACTATCCCACCTGAGCAACACCCACAGCGAGACCAGGGAGCCATTTCTCCACCACAGGGGAGGCCAGCCAACGCCTTCTTCCACAGGGGTCGTCCGAAACACAGCAGGGCTCTGCCCCAAATAATAATAAAGACAAATGACACTGAACCAGTGCCCAAAGCTGGGCCCCACCTGAGCTGGTATGCAGTCCCCAGAGTTGGGCCAATTAGCACCACTCATTTGGAATATCCCCACACTGAGGAAATTTGGGTCAGGAGAGTGGCGACCACTGGCAGACACAGCAGCGGGCAACAGGCCAACACACAAGCTCTGTGCCAAGCCCTCTGCCGGGGTCTGGACCAATTAACAAACCAAGAGCAGTCTCCCGACAAGGCCATCCAAGAGCCAGAGGTCACGGCCACGCCATCCTGTCACTGCACCAATGGGTTCATGAGATTTAAAGGTTGCTTTGATGGTGGACACAATACAAAGACCCTCAGATGAAAGGCAGACCCCTTGTTATTTACAGCTCCAAACCAGGGCAAGCTGCCAGGCAGGGCCACACAGGGGCTTGTCCCTGGGGACAGGGGAGCAGGCAGCTGGAGCTGGAGGGGCAGCCTGTGTGTGGGGAGTGCCCCCAGGAGGAGAGTGAGCCGGGGGGGCCCTGGGAGGCTTCACAGTAACAAGAGGGTCAGGGGGGAGGCTCCCAGAGGAGGGGGGATGGGCTTGTCTGAGTGATGCCCTGGGCTGGCAGAGAACCCACACCTGCTGCTCAGGGACAAACAGGAACTGTGCCTGGGCCCCTTGATAAGGGGGGTGGTTTGGCCAGGGGCCTATCCCTGGGGCAGAGCAGGGAGGGGAAGGAGGAGGTAGGCCATTCAAGTCCCTCCCAGCTTCACCAGATGTCAAGGTGGCGCATGATGTGGGGCCTTAGTTTTAGTCCTTTCATCACAGAGGGGTGCTCTGCAGTGTTGCTTTTTTATGTCCTTGGACCCTATTGTGTGAAGATATGATGCTTGGAGCAATGCATAAGTGCTCCAGTTTTTCCGCATGCTTGTCAGTTTTTGGTGTTGTCATTATTTCCAATTTTAGCCATTCTGATAGTTGTATGGGTTTCATTTGCATTTTCCTAGTGGTGAATGAAGTTAAACAACTTTGCACGTGTTTATTGGCCAAGTGGCCAATAAGTGGTTTATTGGCCAATTATATCCTTTTTTTCACTCAGATCCTTTGTCTGCTTTTCGTGGGATTTTGTATTTTTATTATTGAGCTGTAAGAGTTCTTTATATATTCCAAGTCCCTTATCAGATATATGATTTTCACGTATCTTCTCCCAACTGTGAGTTGTCATTTCACTCTTTTAATAGTGTCCTTTGAAGCGTAAACATTTTACTTTATTTTATTTTATTCTATTTTATTTGAGGAAGATTTGCCTTGAGCTAACATCTGTTCCCAATCTTCCTCCTTTTTTTCCCCTTTTTTCTCCCCAAAGCCCCAGTAGATAGTTGAATGTCATAGCTGTACCTCCTTTTAGTTGCTTTATGTGGGACACTGCCTCGGCATGGCTTGATGAGCAGTGCGTAGGTCCACACCCAAGATCCGAACCAGTGAGGCAGAGTGTGTGAACTTAACTGCTAAGCCACTGGGCCGGCCCCCAACATTTTAATTTTTGTCAAGCTTAGTTTATTTTTTCTTTGTTTTGCTTGTGCTTTTGGTGTCATATCTAAGAAACCATTGCCTGATCCAAGGTCACAAACATTTACTCCTATGTTTTCTTATAAGACTTTAGTAGTTTTAGCTCTTACATCTAAGTCTTTGATCCATTTTGAGTTATTTTTGTATCTGGTGTGGGGTAGGGGTCCAACTTCATTCTTTTGCATGTAGATACCCAGTTGTCCCAGCACCGTTTTTCAAAAAGACAATTCTTTCCCCATTGAATTGTCTTGACATTCATGTCAAAAATCAATTGACCATATTAATTTCCAAAATATGTAAAGAACTCATGAAACTCAACAACAAAATGGACAACCCAATTAAAAAATGGGCAGAGGATCTGAATAGGCATTTTTCCAGAGAAGATATACAGATGACCAATAGGCACATGAAAAGATGTTCAACATCACTAATTATCAGGGAAATGCAAATCAAAACTACAATGAGGTATCACCTCACACCTATCAGAATGTTTGTTTTGCTTTTTTTTTTTATGAGGAAGACTAGCCCTGAGTTAACATCCGATGCCAATCCTCCTCTTTTTGCTGAGAAAGATTGGCCCTGGGCTAACATCCGTGCCCATCTTCCTCTACCTTATATGGGACGCCGCCACACCATGGCTTGACAAGCAGTGCATCGGTGCATGCCCAGGATCCGAACCCATGAACCCGAGGCCGCCAAAGCGGAGCATGTGCACTTAACCGCCACGCCATGGGATCAGTCCCCAGAATGGTTATTACTAACCAGACAAGAAATAACAAGTGTTGGAGTGGATGTGGAGAAAAGGGAACTCTCATACACTGCTGGTGGGAATGCAAACTGGTACAGCCATCATGGAAAACATTGCGGAGATTTCTCAAATATTTATGAAAAGAAATACTAGACAATCCAGCTATTCCACTTCTGGGTATTTATCAAAATATCATGAAAACACTAATTCAAAAAGATACATGCATCCCTATGTTCATTGCAGCTGTAGAGGCAGTAACCTGCGTACCCTTTAACAGCCATGTGTCCTTCTGGCCCCCTTCTGGGCAGGACGCCCATTATTTGACAATGGGATTTGTAATGATCCAGGGCCTGGCCAGCCCACATCTTACCTTATCTCACTCAAAGCTCACCACGTCTTGGGGCGGCCAGGTGGCACAAGTGGTTAAGTTCGCACGCTCCACTGTGGTGGCCCAGAGTTCGCCGGTTCAGATCCCAGGCACGCTGGCGGCGTCCACTGTAGAGTGGAGGAAGATGGGCATGGATGTTAGCCCAGGGCCAGTCTTCCTCAGCAAAAAAAGAGGAGGATTGGCAGATGTTAGCACAGGGCTGATCTCCTCACAAAAAAAAAAAGATCATCATGTCTTAAAAAAACACAGAGCCCCTCCACGTGAGCCACTGTTCCTGGGAATGCTGGCCATAGCAAGGACAGCCCCTCTCGGCAAGCACATAGGCTTTGTGCCTCTGCCTATATAAGCAACCCTCTCCCCACCCACAGTTGCACGTGCACACTTTTTTCCAGCTAGTTACTACTGGACATTGCCTGTAAGTAACTCCCAATAAACCTATATGTCTCATTTGCGGTTTCTGGGTCTTTTGTTTGGTCTCTCCGCAAATTATCCCACACTGCTCACCAACTGGGCGTGTGGGAAGACAGCAGCATTATTCACAATAGCCAAGATTTGGAAGTAACTCAAGTGCCCATCAAGAGATGAATGGATAAAGAAGATGTGGTATAGATACACAATGGAATACCACTAAGCCACAAGAAAAGACAAAATCATGCCATTTGTGAAACAGAGATGGACCTTGAGGGTATTATGCTAAGCAAAATAAGTCAGAGAGAAAGACAAATACTGTCTGATTTCACTCATATGTAGAAGATAAACAAACAAACACATAAACAAGGAGAATAGATTGGTGGTTACCAGAGGGCAAAAGGGTGCAGGGAGAGCGAAAGGGTAAAAGGGCACGATGTACGGTAACAGATAAGAACTAGACTATTGGTGGTGAACAGGATGCAGTCTATACAGAAGCTGACATATAATAACATACACCTGAAATTTACACAATGCTTAAACCAAGCTGACCTCAATGAAATAATTAAAGAAAAAAATCAATAGACCATTGACGTGAGGGTGTAATTCTGGATTTTCAATTCTGTTTCTTTGATCTATACACCTAACCTTTTGCCAGTTCCACACTGTATTGATTACTGTACTTTATATTATAGATTTGAAATTGAGAAATGCGAGTTCTCCAACTTTGTTCCCCTTTTTCAAAGTTGTTCTGACTATTCTGGGTCCTGTGCATTTCCATATGAATTTGAGAGTCAGTTTCTCAATTTCTGCAAAAACTGCCAGTGGGATTTTGACAGGGACTGCACTGAATTTGTTGGTTAATTTTCGGTAATATTGCCTTCTAACAACATTAGGTCTTCTGATCCATAAACGCAGGATGTCTTTCTATTTATTTAGGTCTTGTAAAATTTCTTTCAACAATGTTTTCAGTGCACGAGTCTTATGCTTTTTAAATTAAATTTATTTCTAAATATTTTATTCTTTTTGATGCTATTGAACATGGAGGTATTTTCTTAATTTTACGTTTGAATTTTTCACTGGTAGGGTACAGCCAGCAATCACTTTTAATGGGTCTTTGATTAACACCTGGTTTCAATTAAAAACTTCCTTAAGGAAATACCTTCCAATATTTTAAACTGCCTTTATAAGTTTAATATGCATGTTTTCCTTTTTTAAGTACTTCAGCAGTCTGACAGCAAAGTCATTTTGAGCCTTTTAATTTCAAATATGGAATTTGAAATATGATGAAATTCATATTGTCTTAAATGTTCCAACACTGTTTACAAACTTAGATCTCAGCTAAAACCACAAGTCTAAAGCAATTATGCAATTACACACCAGAGTCTGAGGGTCTCAAATCTCTAATCCATTACTTGCATAAAATTCCAGATATGAGATTCCTTCTTGACACCCAGACCCTAGTATCTAAACATTTCTGAACTCACGCACAGTCCTTCTGAGATGGGAATGTGGGCGCCTGCTGGGAGGCCAGTTCCCCTCCCGGGTACCTGCAGCCCTTGGGGCCATTCCACCCACTCAGCTGAGCAATGATCTAAAGGTCCTGATGGGAATTGACTGTAGCCAGTTCAAGCAACACACTTACACCAAAAAGTTTGTAGAAAAATGCAAGTGCAAGTTTTTTTGAAAAGAATTTATTTTGATGTTTCATAAGAATTCCACATTTAATATTTCCTCTAGTATTTGTGTGTGTGTGTGTGTGTGTGAGAGAGGAAGACTGCACCTGAGCTAACATCTGTGCCCATCTTCCTCTACTTCATATGTGACACCGCCACAGCATGGCCTGACAAGCGGTGCATCAGTCCAAGCCCAGGCTCCAAACCGGCGTACCCCCGGGCCGCCAGAGTGGAGCATGCAAACTTAACCGCTACACCACGAGGCCGCCTCCAGCCTCTAGTATTTTTGAATTTATTTTTATCACAATTATATGTATATATAAAGATAATGTAATGAAATTTTTCGCTAAGCCCAACATAGTTATCCCAGTTTATCTCAATGTGAAAAAATCTGCATTATTTTCTGTGTGATCCACGATTGTGTAAAAGATTGGGAAGTAAAGTGTCAAGAGGCTCTGCCACGTGCCAGGCTGTCATCCACACACCTCACTTAGTTCTCACAACAGAGGGGCAGGAAAGAGAGTGACTGCCCAAGATGGAGCCTCTGGCTGCCAGCCAATCGGCTCTCAATAAACACTTGCTGAGGAAGGAATGGCCTGTATCGACCATTTACACTCCAGGGTGAATTTATTTCTAGAGCATTATTTCACCTCTACTTGTGAAATGAAAGGCACATGCTCCATTTAAACTGCACAGTAAGAGACGCCTGTGAGGCTGGCTGGTCTCAGCCATAAAAGTGTCTCCACCCGGGGCTGCAGAACACTCTGGCCTAATCCAGCACTGAAGACACAGAAGGTGCCAGTCTTGGGCAGATGAATCCACCTGCCTTGGGCACTGTGACTGCACTTCAGGCCGGAGGGGAGCCAGCAGCTTCCTGGGGGCAGCCCCCCTCTTGGCAGACAAGGTGTCCCCCAGACTGGGGCCATTCACCCCTGCTTTATCTTGCCCTCTTCTGGAATGCATGGGGGGTATTGCTAGCCCATTTCTCACACAAGCCACCTGAGGACCCAGGAGCCAAAGAGGTCAGGGGAGGAGCCCTCAGCCCTCAGGACCTTCCCCTCAGCAGTACAGGCCATGGGGTCTTCTGCTGGTCAGTCATAGGCCTGAACACAGCCCCACTGGTCATCCACTTCGTGAGCTGTGGGCCGCCTGTGTCCCTTCTCTCACGGTCCAGAGCCCTCAGCCCACACGGAGCAAGGACCCAAACCTCCATCCCAGGGTGGGCACCGGGTGACTGAGCCGGCTGTGCCAGGACGGGCGCCTTGGAAACAAGCCCGTGTGGAGCAGTGAGGAAACACGCCGGGCTGTGCTCGGGCCCCACCTGTCCCCTCCGACATCTTCCCAGGCCTCCTGGTTTGCACTCACCTGGCCTGCCCTTCTCCTCCCTCCTGCACAGAGGCAGCCAGAGGCAGAGGGGCTTCCCACAGCCCCCGACAGGTGGTCCCTGCAGCTTCCTGCCCAATCTCACAGCGACAGTTACTGACGGCGACAGCTGTTCCTCTGGACTGTGCCGGGGCCTGAGCCAAAGAGGACAGGCCAGCACGATCCATGTGTGCAAGTTCAGCTCAGAGACCCCGCTGTGGGCAGCACCTCTGCTGAGTGTGCGTGTGCACATGAGTGTGTGCGTGAGCTCTGCGACTGTAATTTCCAAAACTAAAATAGACTTTTCCTGCTTTGTACTTTCTTTTACAAGAAGGAATATTACAGAAGCATGAAAATGAAATCATTTCAGCTATAGTTCTAGTGGCTCACCCCTGAAAAGAAGAAGAAAAAGACATTCTATGACATTGGGGCTCTTCTGGGAAACCCCAAGACTCCCAGCAGTTAAGGTACCGGCTGAACGCAAACCCTGGCGATGATCAGACGGAGGAGGAGTGACAGGGACACGGTCTTCATGGCTCAGTTTGGTCCTGAGGATGGCCGTCAGTGGGGGTGTCCATCTAGATGCCTCGGCACCTCACTCAGTCTCTTTCCGGCTCTCCTGGTTTATCTTCTCCTGGTGAAACCGAGAACTAAGGAGTTAAGAATCTTCCCCTAGAGCAAAAACTTTAAGATAAGCTTTGCTAACTGCAGCTGTGCATATTCAACACAATCAACTGCTGTTCAAAACTAACCAGGTCTTTCTGTCTCTCCTCAGTATATGGGTGATATACCTGAAATACCTCTCTCCCGGGACGTCAAGGTCCAGACGTCAAGATTCGGCCTCACAAGGCCAAACACAGGCTGAAGGTGAAAATTAACAAGAAAAGTCCAGACAGCCGAGGGAAAAGAAATTCAGTCTTCAAGGACAAAAGCAGGCCGGTGGGAAGACACCAACCACCACAGGCACATGCTCTCCCTCCCCTGCCTAAAACCCCAGAATAAAAACCAAACTTTTCCCCTTTGGAGAGGTGGATCTTAGTTTTAACTCCCGTCTCCTCATCTAGCTGACTTTCAATAAACCTCTTTCCTCACCGCAAGGCTGCCCTTTCAGTTATTGGCCCTGCTGTGTGGCAGGTAAACGAACCTGTGTTTGTGTTCAGTAACAAGGGGTCTGGGAGCCCCTCGAGGGCAGAGGTCATTTCTTATTCATCCAGTGTCCAGGGCCCAGCCTGGCGTGGAGTAGGGGCCCCAACATTGTCAAAGAGTATCTGAGACTGGGTCCCAGGGGAGGGGAGCACAGGCCCTGATTCTGTGCTCTGTCCCTCCTCAGACCCCCAAACTCTTCTCACTCTGATCCTTCACAATTCAAGTGACCTCCAACCAGGACCAAGGCCTCCCAGCTCCTTCCAGATGTAGAATCCAAGCGGGGTTGGGGGAGGCCATGTCTGGAGCCCTCCCCTCCCAGCCAGTGAGCCGCAGCCTCTTAGGAGCTCTGTCATCAGGGAGAACCCCTGGGGCCCTTGGTAATGTGGCCCTGGGGCCACCTCCACTCCCACCCTCAGCCTGGAAGCCCCCACCAGAAGACAGCACTTCCCACTCACTTGCTGGGAGACAGTGAGGGTGTCACTTAATACCTGCCACCTCTACTCACAGGGAGACATCCCGATGGCCATGGAGAAACGTCCATGTGAGGGCTTAGATCCTACAAGGCTCTAGAGAATGTTGGCTATTATCATAATTACTGATGTAAATTACTAAGTTATTACTAACATGGAAAGTGTAATCCTCTATATGTGTATCATGACGTGGAATCCAAAACGCTGGTGTTTAGTTCTCAGAGAACTCAAAGTCCACAGATTGTTGAGAAGGACACAAGGGCCTCAGGAGGCTCTGGTCACCTCCCTGAGTGTCCGTCCCCTGCTCAGGAGGCCAGGGTGGCCAGTGTAGGCACAAGGACATACCATCCCTGCTGACCACCCACCTCCACCCGAGCTCCTCATACCTCAGGAGAATCATAGTCACAGCTCAGCGCTGTGAGCCCCACAGACTCCAGCCCAGCCCTGTCGTCGCCACTCACCGCCAACCTGGTTGCTGTTGGCTCCTGAAACAAGGTTGCTTCGAGCCTCCAGACCCTTCCTTATGCTGTTCCCCATCCTGATTGCCCTCCCCACCCGGCTGCACCTAATCCTTTGGCTCTCCAGCCAGGGCAACTCTAGGCTGGGGAAGGGTATGTGGTTGACCACTGATCATTCTGGTGACTTTTTGGAGGTCCTGTTTTCTAGGAGGCCCTTTGTAAATCCCTCCCCTCCACTTCCAATTGGAGTCAGTGCCCTGTCACCATAACACGTGAGCCCTCTGGTCCCCGCCCCACCATACTCCCAGGTTCCTGAGAGCAGGAGCCCTGCCCAGGGCAGGCAGGCAGCAGACGCTCAGCAAACATGCATGCACTGGGACCAAACCTGTGAGTTTTGGCAGAAAGCAAACAGCATGGCTGCTCCCAGAAGGCACTTGTCCCGGCAGGGCTCTGGCCTTGCCCGAAGGTCTCAGATTCTACCACCGTCGTGTCTCCTGAATCCACACAACGGAGCCTGGCTCAGAGGGACCATGGGTTTGACTTGGGCCTCATGACCTGCCTCTCACTGCACAGCAATAGCCTGGGGTCTCCCTCCCTGATGGTCTCCTCCACCCTCCTGTCTCCCTCTCTAGGAGGAGGTAGTGGCCCCAGATGGTCTTGAAGGGCATCTTTGCATGGCCCTCAGTCCATGAGTAGACCGAGGCACAGAGAAAAGGCACGTGTACAGGATTGTGGGCATTAGTGCACATGGGACGGCCCCTCCGTGGGTCCAGCTACAGAATTTCAGCAACATTAGGGCCAGATAACTGGGCTGAGGCCTTAAACGCCTGCATAAATGTGTCTGTTCAGGGGCACTGGAGGGGGAGACTGGGGAGTGGGGCAGGTCAGGGGTGCCACTGGAAGCTTCTGGAAACCTGGGCATATACCAGACAGGCAGAAGCTGATTAAAGGAACAGGCTGGTTTTTAACAATGTAAACCTGTGACCTGACATCCTCTCCCTCCCTCCCTCAGCTGCCCCTGGGAGCTGCCATCGTGGCTCAGCCCCTGCCCAGCGTGTGTCCCTCTCCAGCACAGGCCCGTCACCCAGGGCCCAGGAGGCTGTGGGCACTCGGTGAACATAGCTGAGCAGGAAGGGGCAGGGAGGTGGGGACGGGCAGGAAGGGCATCAGACAGGAGCCCCTCCTCCCCCTTCCAGGCACAGCCGACCTGTCCCCACGGCTGGGCCCAGCCGTCACCCGCCACAGCCACAGGAGATGGACATCCGTGGGATACTGACCCCCTTCCTTCAGACCCAACACAACATGCAAAATGTATGAAAGCACAGTCAGTACCCGGGCCTCAGTTTTCCCGTGTGTGAGGCAGCGGGCAAAGCTCTGGGGGCAGGGGGCACCTCTGTGTGGTAGGGGCAGCCTTCGCTGGTGAGATCCCCAAAGACTGTGCATGAGGGAGACCCCTTCCCCTTCTGACTCTGACCACCTGGTACCACAAGGACGGAGGGCTCCTCTAGCGTCAGAGTGGAGCCCACACACCCCCCAGTGGAGCACTCGGGTAACTGCACTGACCTCTTTCTACCAGTCTCTGAATGATTTTCCCTTAAAAGGAGCCTTCACAGGGGCTGGCCCCATGGCCTAGTACTTAAGTTTGGCACACTCTGTTCCTGATTTAGCTGCCCAGGTTTGGCTCCCAGGCATAGACCCACACCATTCGTTGGGGCCATGCTGTGGCAGTGACCCACATACAAAGTAGAGGAAGCAGATTGGCACAGCTGTTAGCTCAGGCTGAATCTTCCTCAGCACAAAAACAAAAAAAGGAGTCTTCACTCAGAAAGGAGAAATAGTCCCATTATCTTAATGGCAGTGAAGTTGTTTCCTTTGATCATACAAGTCAGCGATGCTCACACCTCACAGGCTCCCACACACACTGCTGACCCGGCTTCACATGGACCTTGCAGCTGCCCCGACCCTAACTGCACCCTGAGATGACCTGACGTAAATGTGCCTTAACGTAACTGCGTCCTGGTATAGCTGCCCTTTCACCTCTCAGCACCGTGACATAGCTGCCCCTGACATCTCTAAATCTTGCACAGCTGCATCTTGACGTAAATGCACCGTGACGTTACTACACCTTGGCGGAATTACACCTGAACCTGACTGTGCCTGGACCTACAGGTGTCTCTGCCAACCTCACCTGGCATAACCCCGCCTGACACACCTCCATCGTGATGTGCCTGCACCTGGGTGTTACAGGGTGGGGACACCCATGCCTCCCAGGTCATGGATAAGACGTGTGTCTTGAAGCAGCGACAGCCCTGCCTGAGCTCACACGGCTGGAAGAGGCAGGAGCAGCCTCCTCTGCGCTCTCGGCGCTGCCCTCCACCATCGCCCCCTCGGGCCGGGCAGGGAGCTGGGGGGAGTTGCCCCAGGGAGGCGGCCCTGCCCTCCCTTCTTCCTAGAGGGGGCAGTGGGTCTCCAGGTACAGAAACAAAGGCAGCAGGAAGGAGGGGCCTAAAAAGAGCTGCCAGCCTCCTCCACACGGGGAGTGACGAGCACCCTGCCCAGTTGCACTCGAAGGCCACCCTGGCCCCTCCGGGCCCCAAATCCACACGCCTCTCAGTTCAGCCCTGACGTCCTGGAGGCCTGGTTTCAGCAGCTCCCTCAGGAGAGCTCCCTGACACACGGGCCCTCGGGGCTCCGGGACACTTAGTGCCTGTTTATTAGCCCTGCTCCGTGCTGGCCCAGGGACAGGGGCGGACTGGGGAGCGAGTGTCAGCCCGGGGAGCTCCAGCCATCCATGTGCTGCCCGCAGCAGGGCCCCGCAAGGCCCCCAGAGCTGCACTGGGCCTGGCGGTGGCCACTGGGCTCTTCCTCATTGTAGATGAGGTTCTGGGGTGACAGGGGCTGAACTGCCACGGGGAAGTCCAGGAGGAAATGGAACGGGGCAGAGAACAGCCCTTTGTCCCCAGGACATCAGACCATGGGATGGAGCTGAGGACCTGGAGGGCTCAGGAGTCACCTCTGCCATCTCCCTGCAGGCTGGCTGTGGCCTTTGCAAGTCCCCATCCCTGTCACCAGTGCTGAGACAGAGCACTCAGAGCTGAGGTTGGGGGGCCCGGCCAGGGAGGTTGGGGAAGGACAAAGACGATAAAAACATCCAAGAGCCAGACCCCTGCCCCTGACACCTCTTGCTCTAGCGGGGAGACTCCATAGCACACGGGGCAGCACAGGGGACAGCGGCACACGCCCCAGGGGCAGAGGCAGCCCGAGGAGGCAGGATTAACTCCAGGGGATGAGAGAGACGTCCTGCAAGATAAAGCAGAGTTTTCCTGTAGACAAGAGGGTCAGGGCCTTCCTGTTCCCAGGAGGAGGGAGCAGAATGTCACCACATGCAGGGACACAGCAGCAGGCTGAGCTGCCCCAGCAGCCGTCCTGACACACAGGGCTGGGTGAGGGCAGGGTGGGCGGGGCAGGGGTGGAGCTGGACATGGGGCAGGGGTCAGACCTGCATTTAGGGCCTGGGGGCCACTTCCCAAGGGGTTTAGACTTTATCTGAGGGCAGTGAGGGATTTTGGGCCAGGGAGGGACAGAGTCTCATCTGTGGCTGGGGGACTGGGCAGGTCTTCCCGGAGGTGGTGCCTGTGGCTCTAGGGACGCAGGTCCTGGGATTCCCAGTGATGGGGGCCTGGGAGGTAGTAGGGAGAAGACAGATTCCAGATCCTTCAGGAGGTAGAGTCTCTGGGGTCAGGCCTGAGGGAGGCCAGGCTTTGGAGGGGGAGGAGAAGGTGGGAGAGAGTCCGCCTCTCAGGAGGCAGTGTCTTCAGCTGCTGCGTCAGCGAGCTGACCACGAGGGATTGCACAGACAGTCGTCTTTCTCACATAATGAGAAGTCCGAGGAGAGAGGGGGCTGGTCCAACAGGCATCAGTATCTGGCCGGCCTTGACATCTCCTTGGCAGTAGCCCCGGCCATGACGTCCTTGTTCAAGGCAGGAGGAGGAGGTGGCAGTGTAGTGGGTGTGGTGGGGCCTGCCCAGGTCACCTCTTCAGGCTGATGGACCCCCAGCTGCTGGGGAGAGCAGTCACCACTGACGCATTAAGCCCCCACCCTGGAAGCAATGACGGCTGATGTGGGGGACACAGGCTCTGCCCTCTTGACTCAGGCAGGGACAATCTGCAGGGAGCGTCAGCTCATCAGAGGAGGCCTCTGCTGCCACCTCACCGTGGGCCAGCTCCCCCCTCTGCCTGGTCTTCCTCCTCCCCTGTCCCAGGCGCATCTTCCATGAGCCCTCCCCAGTAAGCCTGCACACACAGCCTCGGTCTCAGAGTCTGCGTCCAGGAAACGTCATGTAAGACAGCCAGTTCTGTCTGAGCCCTTTATCAGGAAAGCAACAGGTCTCCCAAACCCCCCACCCCGCCCTCCCCTGGAGCAGGTCTCTGCTCCTCTCTCAGTGGCCAGAATTGAGCCTGAGCTGGGAGGGAGCCTGGATACATTGCCATCCTCGGGAGCACCAGGACAGTGTTAGCAAAGGAGAAGCCAGAAACGGGTGTCAGGGCCCTGACTGTGACACCCACTTAATTCATCAACCTGCAGCTTATGTGAAAGTGGGAAAAGAGCCTGGCTCAGGTCTGGTTAACGTTCCTGGGACACATTCTGCATGTTTTGACAAACTGGGCCACTTTTTTCTGTTTCCTATGCTTTGAAAACCTCTCCTTATGGCCAGGGGTCAAGACAAGGAAGAAAACGTGGAGAAACACCGGGGTTGACGGTTAAGAGGCCTTGATCTGTGACTTGAAAGTGCGGCGTTCTGGCTGTGAAATCCAGGATGTTTTCCTCTTCTGTAGGGTGAGGATGAGGTGCCTCTGAGTGGGCGGAGACAGGGAGCAGGGCCTGGTGGAGAGGCCTGGGGAGCAGGGATGGAGCTTCATGGGGGCAGGGCAGGGAGGGGAAGGAGGGGCCAGAGACGCCCCTCCTGCTCCAATCCCCTGTGAGATGCAGCCACAGGCTCTGGAGCAAAGGTGGAAGGTGGGGGGACT
>JABWHU010001435.1:3149173-3220309 GCA_014189135.1 Dicerorhinus sumatrensis harrissoni | reverse complement strand
ACGGCCAGAGCCCCCCTGATTGTCCTGCCTGACCGTCTCCCGCTGTGTCCACCTCTCCCTCGTCTCAGCCGCCCTCGTCCCTCGCCGGGGCTCCTCGTGGCCTCAGCCTGTCCTCTTCTGCCCTCCGCCCCCTCTAATCTACCGCAGAGGACACGTGCTCTCGTTGCTCCATCATACGGTAAAACCACGTGATGCCTCCTGCCTCTCAGGGTAGAGGCCATCGCCCCCAACACACCTTCTGGCCAGGCCCCCCGCTCCAGCCTCACTCTGCCCCACTGTCCACTCACACTGTGATCTCATTCATTCATTCATTCATTCATTCAACAAATAAATATCTTTTAGGTCAGGGATGGGCTCACACCCGTCTTGCACGTGAGAGTGCTTCCCGGGAAGTTTTCAAGGTGGGATTAAGGAGGAGGGTTAGGCTGCTCCAGAGGAGGAGTCTTCTGGCTGTGGGCTCCCTGCCACGTGAGGGCGCCGTTCCACAAACAGAAAAGAGGCCGCTGGGCAGAGCCTGGAAAGGGGAGGCAGAGCTGGCCTTGAGTCTCTGGTCCCAGTGGGGTCCTGCTCCTCCCACGATTCGTCTAGACCGCCTGCCTTGGGTCCATCAGCCACCACCGTCCTCCTGTGGACCTCGGTCACTGCAGGACACGCAGTTCACCACGCTGAGGAATTTGGGCTCCATGCCACAAGCAGTGGGAGCCATTGAAGATCTTCAGGAGGTGAGAGAGAGGTGTTCCAATTTGAGTTTTGGAAAAAAATATTCTGAGGGCTGTGTAGTGGATGGAAGCGGGCGCAAAGCTGAGGTGGGAAAACAGAAGACGAGAGTGACCCCTGAACTTGGGCTTGGTGCTCCGTGAGCTGGGCACACCTGTTTACACGCACACAGACACACTCACACACACACCCCTCCTCCATCCTCCAGGCTCCGTCAGCCTGAGGGTCAGGCTGTCTGTTCACATGAGACAGAATTCAGCCTCAGGCGATGCCCTCCCCTCCATGGTGGTCGTGTTGTCCGACACTCACCGAGGCTGTGGTGTTGATGTAGTAATTGCTTAGGTTCTGGGTCTCAGAGACAATCGTGGCGTGCACCTGTAAGACGGCCGCACTCATGTACAGGATGGCAGTGGCCCCGTGGTACAGGCTGTCCTGGAAAGGCAGAGCAGAGGCCTCGTCACGGGGGCACGTAGACAGGTGAGCACTTCCCACTCTGACTATATAGCTGAGAAGAGTGAGGAAAAGAGACAAGCCAGCTCCCGAAACTCCTGCTTTATTTTTTGGTAGTGTTGCCAATGAAATGTCTATGTAGCCAACAATAGTGAAGTAATATTTAGCAATAATACTATTAACACCTGCCATCATTGATTGGGTGCTTATCCCATGCCAGGCTCTATGCTAAGGCCTTCTCTCATTTATCTCATTTAACCTTGTCAATTTTGAGGAAATAGAAGCTCACGGTTAAGGTCAATGAAGAAATAGGTGAGCCAGGATTTGAACCCAGGCAACATTAACTGCAATGCTCTTAACCATGGGCCTTGTGAAGACCTACTACGTGCTGGGCACTGTCCTCACAGTGTACACATGTTGTCTCATTTCATTTCCACAGCTAGTTTCGTAAGGCTGCCACTATCATTATCTCCAATTCACAGATGAGGAAACTGAGGCTTAGCTAACATGTGGTAGAGCTGGCACGGTCAGGTTCATCTAACCCTAGATTTCCATTTTTGAACTTCTGTGTTAACTCTCAGCAGTGTTCTTCAACTCAAAAAGACTGTCATGCGGTCATTAAATGATCAGTTCTGGAAGGAATGTCATAATAAGCGAATCAACATTTCCCAACCCAAAATGAAAGAACCAATTCAGGAAAACTCATCTGTAGATGAAAGAAAGCATTAGAGAAAAGATTGATGGGGTAAGGCTGTCACACTGAAAGAGGGGCAACCAGTCACTGTGTGTGATGTGACTTGAAGCCACTTATGAAGCGTTCCTGCCAGAAAGGTTTAACCCGTCCTCAAGGAAGCCTTCAGTGCTGACTTCCAGTTAACAGAAAATTCAGGGACTGGAGGAGCAATTCAGATCACACCAGGAGGAAGCAAACAGACAAATCCACATGGGGACCTTCTACAAGACAGCCGACCCAGGGTCCTCAACAAGTCACCGGCAGGGAGACTCATTCTAGAAGAAGGTCCCCGAGAACCATAACTACCAAGTGCAACGCACAGCCCTTGTGAGGACCCTGAGTCAAACAGACCGACTGCAAAAGACATTTCAGATATAACCGGGGAAACGCGAAGGTGACCTGGGTCTTAGATGGTGCAGAAGAATTCCTGTTAGCTTTATGTCAGTGTGATAATGTAAGAAAGTCTGCAGGTTTTTTTGTTTTTTTATTTTGTAAGGAACATTGGCCCTGAGCTAACGTCTGTGCCCATCCTCCTCTATTCTGTAAGTGGGATGCTGCCACAGCATGGCTTAACGAGTGGTGTGTAGGTCCGCACCCGGGATCTGAATCCCTAAACACCGGGCCGCCAAAGTGGAGCATGTGAACTTAAGCACTACGCCACCCAGGCAGCCCAGTTTGCAGGGTTGTGAGGCGTACTGAAGAGTGTAGAATGGAATGACGTGATTTTTGGGGTTTGCTTTAGAATTCTTCAGGAAAAAAACAGCTCGATGAAGCAAGTGTAGTAAAATCTTGATAATGCTAGAATCTGGGTTATGGTTACATGAGGGTCCATAATAGGACCCTCCCTACTTTTGTATATGTTTCAAATTGTTCAATATAGAAAGATTTTAAATGGTTATCAAGATGACGTGATAAGCTGAAAAAAAATTAATGACCTAATATTAAAAGAAAGAATCTGCATCCAAAATTATTGGTTCAGTGTGATTATATATACATTTTGCATAAAGTTTACCAGAAATATGGAAGAATGATGCCAGTGATTGTGATAGGACCTTGAGATTGGGGTGAATATTTTTTCCTACTAATGTTTCCCTCAATGATGTCCCAATAATTTTACCGTAAATAGAACTTAGGGAAATGTGTCAGGATGTGCTTGGTGCAGGAACATACAGACTGTGTGTGCTCCTGACAAGGGAGGCCATGGAGGGGACAGCAATGGAAGGTTTACTCTGGAGAGGAATGCTTTCATTCCAGTTTAATAGTAAACACACTAAAATAAAAAGTCTTGGTTCCATCAGAGGCCCAGGAAAGGTCTCTGGTCCCTGGTCTCTGGTTCTCCCTCCCCTCCCAGAAGGCCCGTTGTCCTCACATCACCCAGGACATCAGTCTGGAGGAGCCCGGGGGCCTGGGCCACCCTCGCTGGTTCTTACCAGGACTTTCCAGGACTCATATTTTTTGTAAAATCCAAGCAAGTAAGACAACAGGAACATGAGGGAGATGAGGAACGAGGTGAGTGAGACGTACATCACCCATCCTTGCAGCAACGGGTTTGCTACCTGGGTGGCGGCCACCAGGATCCAGACCCAGCACCCAAACACCTGCAAGAGAAAACCATGAACAAGGGGCTTCATTTGCTTGTTTGGGACATGTTTCCCTGTGCAGGGCATCTGTCTTCTCCTCCATCTCTGGTTAAAAGCTCTTCGGGTGAAGTTAGGTGGGAATGGAGGGAATGGGGAAGGAAGGCTGGCCCCCCTGAGTCACAATAAACTCAGGTCCTATTGTTAGAAAATTCAAGGGGCTACACAGAGGTTGCCGAGGGAAGGACTTGGCCAAATTTGGTCTGTGGACGTGTCTTCTTGGCCCAAATAGCATTGGTCTATACAGTTTTTTAAACATTTCTGAGTAAGTTGCCAACATTTAAAACTGGATATTTCACATGAAAAATCCAGATATCAGACATTTCTTGAGAAATCCATAGTTCTCACCACAGTGAACCTATTTCCCAGGCCAGAGTAGGCTGAAATGAGTTGTGACTGTCTCTTTCAAAAGGATCTGGAGTTCTCAGTGGATCACAGTCCCCTCCACCCCAGCCCTATGCCATTGTGTGGCAGGTTCCCTGTTGCTCACTGTCACTGTGGAATATTTCTTTCCTTCTCCTGGCTCCCTTCACCCACTGACAGTGCCTGCCTGGTCCTGTGGGCCTTTGGTTTGGCGCCGCCAGGGTTATAGTATCTGACACCCTGGGGTCAGTTACCAGCTGGGTGATTCGGTTCCAGTGTAATCACTGCTCAACTCCAACCAGCCATTGATTATCCCCTTGGTGGAGAAACCACACCTTTTTCCTGTCCTTTCTGGGCTCTGCCTGTGTTTGCTTTGGGGCTGGGCTTGCACCATGTCGGTGAGTCCAGGGGAGGAAGTAAATGTCCACCTGATGGCGTGTTTAGTTAGAGGCCTGGAGAGAAGATGGACATGAGCACCGAGTGTTTTGTTGTTGGTTTATCTCAGACGTTCTGAGCTCCTCTCCTTCCTGGGCCTCCTTGGGATGTCACTGGAGCCTCCTCAGTTCTCCTCTCCTCACTCCTGTTACATCTGTGTGTTTAGGCCCCACATAGGCTGGCAATCCCGGGAACCCCCCTCAGCCCATTTCTCTCTGTGGCCTTCACCCCACAAGTCCACTTGCCCACTGGACGTCTCCACTTGGCTGTCCCTCTATAGGGCCAACCCTGCACTTGCGTGACCCTGAGAGAGAGTGCCTCGTTACACTGTGCACCCAGGAACGTCATGTGCCTCCCCCCAGTCCTGGCCCTGCCCCTCAAGCACCTCAGATCCAACAGGTGCAAAAATCTGAGCTCATTGGCACTCCCTAATTCCTTTAAACCCACCCTCCTCAGCACCTGCTGAGAGAGAATATGGGATTGGGAATGAGGGTACAGAAGCCTCCAAAGATCAG
The DNA here is from genome assembly GCA_014189135.1 of Dicerorhinus sumatrensis harrissoni. Lineage (NCBI taxonomy): Eukaryota > Metazoa > Chordata > Mammalia > Perissodactyla > Rhinocerotidae > Dicerorhinus > Dicerorhinus sumatrensis. The sequence goes on along the minus strand of JABWHU010001435.1, from coordinate 3,215,459 downwards.
ATGATGTTCTATTTCTTACGCCATATAGTGGGTACAAAGGAGTTTATCTCCTATAAAGTAATAAAATAATTTTGAAAAAGGAAAAGAACTTGATAGACTATGAGACCACTGGGGATTTGTGGTGGTGGGAGGGGGAGCCAAGGATGGCTCCTCTGTTTGTGGTTTGGAGGAATCACACTACCAGATGTTAACACTTTCTGTACATTTACAGTAATCAAAGAGTTGCCAGAGCAGGGGACTCACATTTCTGCCCATCTCAGGAGATAGCTCATCCCCTTCCCTAGTTCTGTTGCCTTTCCACATAAATTTTAGAATCAGCTCATAAATATCAATGATATCTATCTGCTGGGATTTTTATTGGGTTAAATCTATAGATCAATTTCTGGAGAACTAACATCTTTACCATGATGAATCCTCTAATCCATGAATATGGTATGCCTCTCCAATGATTAAGATGCTCTTTGACTTCTTTTATCAACATTTCATAGTTTTGAGCATACAGATGCTGTATATATTTTCTTATATTTATGCCTATCTACTTCATTTTGGGAGAGCTGTTGTAAACTGTATCGCTTTTTTAAAATTTCATTTCCCAATTGTCCATTGTTAGTAAATAGAAACATGATTGATCTATTGTGTGTGACATTGTGTCCTGCAACTTGCTAAACTCACTTATTAGTTCAAGGAGAGATTTTTGGTTCTTGTTTGGTAGATTCCTTGGGATTTTCTATGTATCTCATTAGATTTTAATTTTTATGGTTACTCTTGAAATTAAGTTTTTCATATATTTCATATTTTCTGTGAAATTTTTTGTTGTTTTTTATTGGTTACGAATTTGTTGTAGGTTTGTCTTTTTCTTACTGATTCTTTGGAATTCTTTCTAACAATGGGGCTCTCATTGACTATTATAAATATTGCAGATACATTCTGACAGCACATCTCACATATTTTATCATCTCTTTTAATGAATTGAGTTCTTAATTTTAATGTAACTGAATATGTTAATATTTTCCTTTATAGATTGTGCTTTTTTAATCAAGTTGAAGAAGTCCTTCCCTCCTTAAATCTTGATGATATCCTTGCATCTAGATATTCCTTTTGGGATTATATTTTTTCTACCTGAAGTACAACTGTTAGTAGTTCCTTTAGGAAAGGTCAGTTGGTAGTAGTCAGTTTTATTTGTCAGAAAAATGTCTTTATTTTCCCTGACAATTATTTCCTCTCAGCACTTCTAAGATATCTTCCCCCTGTGTTCTAGACCTTTCCATATTGTTCCACTGTAGTCTGACTCCCATTGTTGCTGCTGAGGGGTCAGCTGTCAGTTGAACTGCTGCTCCTTTGTTGGACTCTGTCTTTTATATCTGGCTGCTGTAAGAGTCTTCTCTCTGTCCGTGCTATTCTGCAGTTTATGCAATAGTGATACAATGTGTTGAGGTGTGGGTATCTTTTTACGAATTTTGCTTGATATTCATTTATATTCCATATCTGATAATTCCATTATTTCAGTCTTGGTAGCCTGATTCTGCAGTTTGTGGTTTCTGTTAACTTTTATTCCTGTTCACTTTTTCCCTCCCATGTTTAATGACCTTTTTGATTGTGAGCTCATGACTGTGGGGTAGCTCACTTCTGAATGATGCTGTTAGAGACCTTCTGGACTAAACAGCTCCACTCACTCCTGTCTAGCTCAGCTGAAAGATATGCAGGTTTCAGGTTCTTCTTTTCATAAATACCCCTGGCTTTCTGGGACAGGCAGGTCTCATTCCACAAACAAATAATACGTAGACATAGACATGTCACCCCATCCCTGATGAGGCTGCCACTGCTGCCGTCCTGCCGAGGAAAAACACTTTTGAATTTATGGAGAACTCATGGGCTCTTAAGGAGAGAAAGGGAGCAGGATGTGAGAAGCCAGAATAGACCAGGAAGTGACCACAAGGCAGAGACTCCTGGGCTGTTATAGGGCTGGGCAGCACCTCCAGAAGCCTGGCCCTCTCTTACAGCAGCAGCTCTGGGAGCACATCTCCCAAGACCATAACCATCAATCTCCAAGTGAATTTTGAGAGTCCTGGGGGGGTCTGGGACCACTTGTGAGTGAGCCAGGGCTGCCTTGTCCTGAGGAGGGGTGTGGAGGGACAGAAGCTGCTGTCCTCTGGCCCCCCTGAACTTGGCTCTCACATGTCAATCCCAGTGACAGGGGCTGCTGATGCTGCAGGGAGGTGCCAGGGCTCAGCTTTAGGGCACCTGCCGAGCATCCTCCCGGCTCAGCCATGGGAGGGGCGTACAAAGCTGACACCCTGTCAACACCCAGACAATACTAACTATAGTGGGAATGGCATTCAAGATTTAGTGACTGCACCAGAACTTGTAAAAATTTAGACTCACATCAGACCCCAGAGGGCAAAGAATGGTCTGTGCCATTCACTACTGTATTCCTGGTGCCCAGCACAAGGACTGGAACAAAGTAGGTAGGGAGAGATCAGAGAACATTCTTTCGAACTATTCAATGATAACACCACAACCACTCCACATTCACTAGGTGCTTTACAGTTTATAAAATGCATTCACTCAGACTGCCTCATTTAGTCTGTACAGCAATTCTAACTCCCTTGGGCTTTCTAAGACCCGAGAGCTGCCACTTGATAGCTGGTGATCCTGACAGCTCACCTGCCCCAGGCCTGGGGTGGGCAAGGGTGCCTCAGCCCCACCACACCTGTAGGTGCCTGCAAAAGGGTCACCTGCCCACCTCCTGCCATCAGAGGCTGCCCTGGTCAGACACTGCCATATGCACATTATTTACATGTCTGGACTTAATTCTCACCACGGACTATGAGGTGGTGCCGTACTGGAGGGGACTGAGGCCTGAGGTCACACAGCACAGGGCTCAGACACCTGTGGGTCTCTCCTCACAACCGGATTTCACACCGTCAGAGCAGGAGCCTCTGAGCATTTGGGAATCTACTCAGAGTACATGGGAGTCTTCCGAAATGGCTCTAGTGTTGCATAATCAACGTTACACACAGGAATGTTATTTACTTTGTATTTCCACACCCTCCACCTTCTGAACAGTAGAAGGACCAGGGTCAAGGACAAACCCCAGGTGAATTTAAACCTGGTAGAGTTAATCTCGTTTCTGTCCCGAGCAGTCTCGACTGGATTCTTTACAGGTAAGACAACTTTGAGTATTTGTCTTTACTTTTTTTTATTTTTAACTCATATTTAGCTTTCCAAATTTTCTTTTTAGGCTTTCTTTATAGAGAGCCTAAACTGCTCTCTTATTTTAATCCTCAGTTTGTATTTCCCAGGAGCAGGAGATATTTTTAGGTGTTTGGGGCTCGCAGTCAAAGTAGAAGAACATTTTGTTATAGTTAGACGTTTCGATCAAGTGTATTTCAAGTACGATTTTGGCAGAGTTTGTTTCTTATGAACAAACACAGATGATCATTTACAAATTTTACAAAGGCTGAACCGAAACTTGAAAGGATTTTTTAAGTAGGATGGAGCCTAATGATAAGTTTGATTACTTCTTCTCTAGAACATGGAGAACAGCTCCCTCGTGTCTAGAAAGCAGGTTAAAGAACCAGCGCATAAGAACTGGAGGAACGGAGCACAGACTGGAGTCCGGGAGAAACAGCTGATTCCAGGTCTGGGGCGGGGAAGTTGGGCCTAGACGGCTCATCACACCAGAGAGTGAGAAAACTTTCAAAGGCTCCTGGGTTAGGTCAAAAGGATTCAGAGGCTCCTGCTGACCAAAGATGAGGCAATCTGACCTTCAAATAAGTATTATAGCTACAACGGATTGGAATACAGCAACTAAGTCGAAATCCATGAGCTGAAAGTGATAGTTTAAAAAAAGTCCTTCTTGGGGCCGGCCCGGTGGCATAATGGTTGAGTTCACGCACTCTGCTTCAGCGGCCTGGGGTTCGCAGGTTTGGATCCCGGGTGTGGACCTATGCACTGCTCATCAAGCCATGCTGTGGCAGGCGTCCCACATATAAAGTAGAGGAAGACGGGCACGGATGTTAGCCCAGGGCCAATCTTCCTCAGCAAAAAGAAGAGGATTGGCAACAAATGTTAGCTTAGGGCTAATCTTCCTCACCTAAAAAAAAGTTCTTCTTTGGCCACTTTTGGAGGATGCTTATTAATTTGGAAGGCAGCCGTGCTCACCATGGTACCACCAATGCTTATTATTTTGAAAAATGTATAATAAAGGAAAAGAATTAAGCCAAAAATACAGCATAAGGGTAAGGAGCTTCTAAAATACTACCTGAATCTTACCCTCTGGGCAGCATTCTGAATCCCGCTACTCCTGGAACCGTGAGGGGACGTTGAGACAGCCCCAAGGTCTGGATCCTGCCCCAGAGATTCTGAATGAACCGGTGAGGGAGGCTGCATGGTTAACAGCTCCCCTTATGACGCAGCCGGGGCTGAGAACTCCAGAGTCCACCTCTTTGCTTCTCGGCTCACCCACTCCAGTGCACGCGGCATGCAGCATCACCCCTCCTGGGTTCCAATCCCAGCTCTGCCTGTTGGGCAGGTTATTTAACTCATCTGTGCCTCCATGTCCCTGTCCATCAAACAGAGGAGATGTGGGTCACACTGACCCCTCTCTCATCTGGTTCTCGTGCAAACTGGACGAATCTCTCTCTGGCACATGGTGAGTGTTGGGTAACCACTGTTGGCCAGATTAGCCGTAATCACTTGGAATGGCACAGAAGACGGGAGGGAATGTTCCCTGAGAAAGACCCAGAGAAGGGCATGTCCCAGGTCCGTCTTCCTGAGGGATGGAAAGTTCACTTCTGGGAGAGCTGGGAGACCAATCAGCTGGATGAATGAGGTAACATTTCGAGTGCACAGACCTTTCTGAGGAGTTGATGAAAACTTTGGCCACCCAGAAAAACATACCTAAATATGCCTACAATTTTAGTCTACAAATCTGGGGCTCACAGACCCTCAAAGCCCACCTGCAGCCCCCAGGCTGAAGTCCATTGCCACCTCCAGGTTAAATTACGGTGCCATCAACTGCTCTATTTTTTTGACATCATCGATCAAAACATTAAACGCACATACTGTTCGATCCAGTAATTTCACTTTTTGGAATATCTCCTGCAAATAATGCACATGAACAAGATGACAAATGAACAAGGTTGTCTACTGCAGCCTTGCTCGTTACAGAAAAGACAGGAAACATCCTAAATGGTTACCCAGTAGGGACCCATTAAAGCAATTATGTCTGTACAGGGTGACACTTAGCAGCCTTCAAAAAGAAAAACAAAAACTTCATATACCAAAATGGAACAAACTCTAAGATTTGTATAAGGCACAGACCAGCAAGCCCAATGTGCCTGATCTGTGTAGAAAAAGAAGAAAGTGTATGTGTGTGTTTGTGTCTATGTGAGTCTGTTTGTAGATGCACAGAATATTTCAGGAACGAGACCCAATAAAACAGTCAGTGCCCTGGCCTCCGAGGAGGAAGACTGCTTGGCTCAGCAACAGGGTTTTGAATGTTTGAACTAACCCAAAAAACCAACATTTAAGTTTAAAAAGAAAGACGCTGGGCTGGACAATAGAGGCTCACAAAAGACTTTTGAATGGGAGAAACAAGAAGAGACTTGCCTTTCCATGTGGGAGGCTGGCTCTGTCCACCTGGAGAGTGCAGCTGGGAGCTGAGAGGCCTCTGATGGGCAGGAGCAGGTGAGGGGCTGGGCTGCTGCTGCTGAACTCCACACGCCAGAAGGTTCTGAAGACAGACACTGCGCTGCCCGACTGATGACCCCGTGTGAAGAGTGAAGGAGGAGCCAAAAAGAAGCCCAGTCTCAGGTCTGCATGGCTGGGGCTCCTGGCTGAGCCTGGGAGGCTGGGCTCGGGTGGGGCAGACCAGGAGCCGAGAACCGGGCAGGAGCGACAGCCACAGGCGGTGCCCCCGTGGCAGGTTTTTCTGCATAGCTGGGCGGTATTTCAGCACGGCGGGTCTCGCTCACCACCAGCACTGCATTCCTTTTCTTACCACTTGTCTGAATTTTCACGGAGCACTGCCTCTCCTTCCCTTGGGTGAATGCAGGCTGCACCACGAAACCTCAGAAACTTCAGGCTGGGTGGACACGGCCCACGCCAAGGTGGTGAGGCCCAGGAGGTCAGCGGTGCCGAGTGAACTGGGGGCTCCTGGGCCCGCTGATGGCCGGGGAGGAACGGGCTCCCTGAAGGACAAATTCTGGCATTGCCCACAGTGGGAACCAGGACTCCCTCTGACACTGCAACATTCCAAAATGAGGAAAACTATTGTCCCTCGTATGCAGATATCCACAGCCCACGTTGCTTAAGTCCAGGGTCTCTTGGCCATTGTATACCCCACTTTTTAATAAATTGTGGTAAAATACACAGAACAAAATTTACCAACTTAACTATTTTCTTGTGTGTGAGGAAGATTAGCCCTGGGCTAACATCCGTGCCCATCTTCCTCCACTTTATATGGGACGCCGCCACCACATGGCTTGACAAGCAGTGCGTCGGTGCACACCCAGGATCTGAACCCACGAACCCCAGGCTGTTGAAGTGGAGCGTGCGAACTTAACCACTACACCACCGGGCCGGCCCCCCAAATTAACCATTTTTAAGTGTACAGTTCAGTGATATTAAGTGCACTCACATTGTTGTGCAACCATTACCATCATCCATCTCCAGAACTCTTTTCATCTTGGAAAACTGAAACTCTGTATCCATTAACACTAACTCTCCTTTTCCCCTACCCCCATATTCTTTTTTATTTGACTACTCTAAGTACCTCATATAAGTGCAATCATAGAGTATTTGTTCTTTTGTGGCTGGCTTATTTCACTTAACATAATGTCCTCAAGGTTCACCCATGTTGTAGCATGTGTCAGAATTTCATCCCTTTTTAAGGCTGAATAATATTCCATTATATGAATATACCACATTTTTGTTTATCCATTAATCTATCAGTGGACACTTGGGTTGCTTCCACCTTTTGCTATTATGAGTAGTACTGCTATGAACACGGAGGTACAACTATCTGTTCAATGCACATCCTTTGAAAAGAAAAAATAAGCCAAGACCCAGCCTGGAACTGTGCTTCAGATTCCATTGGGCACTTCCGGTGCAAAATGTCCCAAGAGTCACAACTCCTTCAAACACACACCCCACGTCCGTGCCACTGTGGCTGAAGCAGGTAGCCCTGGGGGGATTTGTGCTGTCCACTCAAAACGCCTCAACTCCAGGGCGATTTCAACGGCTCAAACCAAAACCACATGGCAGGAATTAGAGCTGTCATATTTTCAACCCTAAGATTTTCAATTGATTGTAAAAGCAATGTTAACAATAAAGCAATTTTTCTGTATGTTATGGCTCTTCCCAGGCCTGGTGCTTATGCATACATATTTTTTATAAAGTTGTAAATCATGATGAACACACATTTTGTATTCTACCTTTTATATTTTTTATTTTATTTTCTATGGCTTAATAATACAGTCCATTTTTGTTACTCGAGGTAGTTCTATCAAGTCACCGCAAGCACTGAATTAGCAAATGCTGAACAATTGCTCCCAGGGGAAACACAGGGTTAGGTTTCTGCGAGCCTGTGGTCGACTGATCAACACATAATATTGTTTTATGTGTACTTCTGTTTAAAGACACCTTACTTAATATATATTGTTGATTCATTGACATTGAACTCTCGGCCGACAGCACCATAACTATAAGCTTATCTAACACACATATTTTCTCCGTAAGGCACATCACACCCTCCTTGCGCTCAGGAACATAGCACTTCAGCACTATACTCGGGGGCTATTTTAAACAGAAAAATCACCTACAAAAAGTACAAAAATATGAAAGACGTGGCACTAAACAGTCCTTGAAAAGAACACTCCTTTACAGTATGAGAGCCAAAACAAGAAAGCCGAGTGTCGTCTTATTCGTTCCCAGGTGGGAACATGTGTGTTGAGAAACTCAAATTTTTTGCTGCTCTGCACACGTCCGTGAATGACCATGAAAACATTGCAAGTATCAATTTCGGGGTTACAATCACATTTTAGTGAGTACAGTAGTCCCCCCTTATCCACGGTTTTGCTTTCTGTGGTCTCAGTTACCCGTGTCAATCGAGGTTAGAAAATATTAGATGGAAAATTCCAGAAATAAACAATTCATAAGTTTTAAATGGTGTGCTGTTCTGAGTAGCATGACGAAATCTCATGCCATTTTGCTTCATCTCACCTGGGATGTGAATCACCCCATTGTCCAGCATATCCACGCTGTATCTGCTACCTACCCATTAGCCACTTAGTAGCCATCTCAGATTCGAAGTGCTTGTGTTCAAGTAATTCTTATTTTACTTAATAACAGCCCCAAAGCACAAGAGTAGTGATGCTGGCGATTCGGGTTGTGCCAAAGAGAATCCTTGTAAAGGGCTTCCTTTAAGTGAAAAGGTGAAAATTCTGACTTAAGGAAAGAAAAAGAATCGTATGATGAGGTTGCTCAGATCTATGGTAACTTTTATTACAGTATATTGTTTTAATTGTTCTATTTTATCATTAGTTATTGTTAATCTCTCAATGTGCTTAATCTGTAAATTAGACTTTATCATAGATATGTATGTATAGGGAAAAACATAGCATATACAGAGTTCGATACCATTCTTGGTTTCAGGCATCTACTGGGGGTGTTGGACCCTATGCCCCTCAATAAGGGAGACTAGTGTAGGTGAATTTGCAAATACAGAGGATCAACTGTACCTTCAACACCACAATTCCATTCCATCAAGTTGATAAAACATCATTTACCCACTTAGGCTCCAGGGCAAGTATGTTGGACGCTTCTAGCTTTTCCCTGAGATGCAAAATGCTACTGCAAATAACTTGATGCAGAGACAGTTGTCTTCTTCTAAATTGTTTCTCCGGGGCATACTCCCCAGCTGGGCTTACTAGTAGGAGGTGTGGACAGGGAGGAAGTGTAGCCGGTGACTTCCCAACATCCAATAGGCTCGTGGCCTCCCGTGGCTGGGACACATATGTGACCTAGTCCTGGCCAATGAGATGCGTGGGAGCCTGCTGAGGACTCCTGGGAAGAGTTTCTTCCCGCCTAAGGAGACTCAGGATGAGACAGTCCCTGTTCTTGTGTGACCATTGCTGTGTCTGGTATTAGGCCTGGAGCCACGAAATAGAAGAGCAAAGAGATGGAAAGAGCCTGGGCCCTGATGACACGACTGCGCTCCTGAAGAATCAGCCCAGAGCTAGAGCCCCCGAGCTCCGGACTTCCCAGGGTGCGAGACAGTCCATTTCCCTTCTGTTAAAGCCAGTCTGATCCAGCGACAGCCCTTGTCACAGCACCACCAAGGACTGCCTGGGATGTGAGTCTGCTCATGTTGCCTACACCCCTCACCCCCTCTGAGGACACCACACTGGCTCCCCCCGTGACCCCCAGCCAAACTCTGGTCATGGCAGACACTACCCGAGTGATGACTGCATGTCCCCCTCACCTAGCCCACCTCGCCCCTCCCTGCTCTGTGCCAGTCTCCCTGAGCCCCCTTCAGTGCCCCCAGCACGGGGGCCTCCAAATGTGGGCTGAGACGCTTTAGTGGTAGTGAAATCCATTTAGTCAGTCACCAACAGCATTAAAAAATGAAGTAGACTGGTTGCCCAAAGGAAAGGGCAACCTTTTGTTGCCTGAATCTTTTGTTTCAGCTACACACACACACACACACACACACACACACACATGTATCAGGTCACCATGAAAATATATCCCTTCTGTGGATCACAGTCAGCACCTGGAAACCCTTGCTCTGGCCTGCCTTCCTCTGGCCAAGGGCCTTTGCCCATGCTGGTGTATGCCCCCTCTTTCCATGGTTCCTTTCCTTCACAGCCCGTCCCCGTGGGCAAAGACACTCCCCAGTGTAAGCTCACAGCCCTGGCTGCTGCAGCAGGAGTCTCAGCCCAGGAGCCGGGGGCTTGGGGCAGAGGGGGCAGGGGGCACGCTGGGGCCTGCATGGTAAGCGTGAGCCACTGAGAAGAAAGTAGAGGGAAACACTGCTGAGAGGGAGGGCGGGTTGTCAGGACAAGTGAGAGGAGTCCTGGAGAGTCCCGTATCTGCAGCAACGGGAGGTCAGTGTAAAGGAGCCAGGGCCTCCACAGCTAGAGGGTCAGGGGCCCAGCTACCCCTGAGGATTGGGTGCCCCTGGGCAGTCCTCACCTGGCTGCAGGCCTCCCTGTGGGCAGCTCAGAGACCCCAGTGCTCATGGAGGTGCTGTTCACCCATGAGGTGGTTCCCATCCCTGTGTCTGGGGGTCCGGCAGCCTTGTGAAGCTTTCTGGGCGGGAACCATTACATCTCTAGCACAGGGGAGAAAACCCTTTCTGGGAGTCCAAGAGATTTCCCGAAATTACCCATCAGGGGCACGGCAGGCCTGGACCAGAATCCAGGGCCCCAAAACAGCTAGCATCATATGGAAATTCCACACTCCATAATTCAACCTAGGACACGTCCAAACACGGAGTCACTGTGTCCTGACTCACAGAGTGAGAATTTTCTCTCTGTGGCTTTAAGGTTAGCAGGAAATTGCCAGCCCAGTCCCCTTGGACCCCGGTGAGGGCCCACGTCTTATCCGGTCCACTCCAGGAACAATAGTGCTGGCCAGAGCTCCATCCACAACTGCTCCTAGCAGAACAAGTCATATAAGGAGCCCTCGGTACCACAAGTGCTTGCGGGCCTGGGCTGGCGGCACGCCAGGGAAAGTCAGCGCCTGCCTTGGGGTGTGTGCCGGGAGGGGCAGGATGCCATGGCCAGGGAGGGGCCGGTGAGTCAGGGGCCAGGCCTCCTCTGCCTTCCGCCCCTCCCTCCGTGGCTTCCTCCCCCAGCACCGCACCCACCCGCTCAGACCCCCTGGCCCCTCAGTGACCCAGCTTTTTATTGACTAAAACAGCACAGATTTATAATGTAACACAAAACAGAATAATAAAAGCATTCGTATCCATCCAAAGTCTAAAGGGCTTTTCTGCCTTGTCTCTTTAAAAAAAAAAAGCAGGAAAAAACTGAGCAGTTTCAGGGGCAAATTTTTCTTTTACTTTTTTTTCAGTTGTACACCTTAGAAAAGTTAGAAAACCCTGCTCCCCACAGTGGCCTCGTGGACAGGCTTCCCCACCTGCCAGGCCTCCACCCTGGCCTCTCCCTCTGTGGCTCCCACAACGTTCATTAACCTCGTGTCCCTTCGCATGTCTTCAGGAAGTCACCAGATGAGCCCGGGAGTCGGGCACAGTGACTGTGTTCCTGCCCTTTATCAGGCGCGGAGGACCCAAGGACATCACCATTCGCTCTAGTCCTGAGTGACTCCTGCTCAGCTCCTCCCTTTCCCCTCCCCGCCTAGGACCAGACCCTGGAGGGTGGGGACCAGACCAATGTCGTCTCCTCCAGGAAGCCACTCCTGACTGCTAAGCCCTCAGTGCACCCTGGGTGACCTCCTCGTGGCCGTTGTCTCTCTTCACTGCCTCCCCCCAGACCCTGAGCTCCTGGGCAGGACTCTGCCCGGTGGTCTACATGTCCCCAGTGCAGGGCACAGAGCCTGGCACAAAGCAGGCGATCGGGACGTGCTGCTGGCCAACTCGAGGAGAGGCAGGAGGCGGGTTGCTGGACTCTTCGCTCGCTAGCTGTTCAGCCTCGTCTTCCTGGACCTGAGTCCCACACAGGTGGCACCTCTTGACGCCTTCTGGGCCTGCCACCGTGGCCCAGACACCAACTGGGTTTCTCTCAGAAGCCTGGACTGAATGGGGACCAACACTCATTTGTGTCACGCCCACCCATTTCCTCCTGCTCCACCACCTCCCAGGCCCTGGAAGTTCTCCAGATGGAAGCGTCTTCCCTCGGAGAGCCGACGGGCCTCCCTGGGAGGGTTTTCCCCGCTCCCGGCCTCCTCCCCGGCACGTGGGGAGGACCACACAAAAATGTGCTGTCAGGGGGCACGATGCTCAAACAAACACGCCACCTGCATCCCACGCCCGCCCGGCACCACTTGGGCAGAGGCAGGGTCCAGGTGGGGGGCAGGGGAGCCTAGGAGTAGCGCGGAGGCAGAAAAGCCAAGCTCAGAGAAACCCTCCAAGGGGAGGGGCTTCTTTGAAATAGGTCAGAAGACTGGAGCCTCAAACCCGTGATAACTGATCCCACTGGACAGGAGCCCCCTGAGGGGCCCCCTCAGTGCCTTCTAGGTACAGCTGGAGGCAGGAAGGTGGGGACTCGTGTCTCAAGGAGCTGTGGAACGCAGGTAGGGGCTGGCTCTGCTGCAACAGAGTCCGTGCCCTGTGGGGCCTTGAACAGCCGTCCACTGTGACCGAGATGGGGAAGATCTGACCAGGTGGTGACAGCTGAGGGACAAGGCTGGCTGGCAGGTATGGGAGGGCGCAAGGGAGGGGCCGGTGAGGGATGAGGAGGTAAAGGCCAGGGAACCCAGCGTAGGGCTCCTCCACCGCCCCCTGCTCTAGCCTGCTTCCTGCCACTTGCCAATCTGGACTAGACTCTAGAAACCTCTCCTGCCTCCCACAGATCTGCCTTGCCCCAGGGGAAAGTTCTCCAGGAGAAAATCCCCTAGACAGGCACTGGCTGCAGGTGGGGCACTTCCTATCAGTGAGACTTCTTATCTGGGGCTCCCCAGGTCCAGCAGGTCAGAATGCGCTGGGCCCCTCTCACCCTCTGCAAGAGGACCCAGTTACTTCCTTCAGGGCACCGTTAGTAAAACGAAATCCTCCTGGTGGGCTGACTTTCCAGCAGCGGGCTTGGTTGCCCGTCTCCTCTGAACTGAGAGAGGGCGCAGATTCAGGGAAGGTTGCTCGTGGTGTGGCAGGAAGGTCAGGGGGAGAACAGGACCAGAAGTCCAGACACGGGCAGAGGGGAGGGTGTGGATGTGGACCGTGCCGGTCAGTTCCAAGGGTCTCTCAGCTCACGCCCATCCTTCTATGGTCTGCTCTGTGATACGGGCTGGAACTCTGCAAGCACAGTGCCCAATTCCCTTAGAAGCTGGACTCTTGCAACGGGAGGAGAGGAGTGGGGACTTCCTGTTGGCTTTTCCAGGTCCTGCCGCTGTCACTTCAGCAGCAGCAGCAATTGGCTCCAGCCCCATGATCCCTTTGCCCCTCCCCTGGTGTGACCACTGCCTTCCAGCACCGCCTCCTCAAAGGCCTGAGTACCAGCCTGGCGGGGCTTCCTCTGGAGGTCTGAGCACCAGTCCACTTGCCCGACACCAAGGGTGGCAGCCGCCTGGTGTGCTTCTCATTCTCCAGTGGCTCCAGCATGTCCTCTGTGCTCCATCAGCCTTTCCACAACGGGATAACAACTCCCTGTACTGAAACCCTCTGCGCACAGTCCCTATCCTGGTTTCTGTTCCCTCCTGCACCCTGACAGGCACAGCCCCATTTATCCATCTCCTTGGCTGGTCTGCATCTGCCCCATTAGGCATCAAACCCCACAAGGCAGGGGCATGTCTGTCTTCTCCACCTTTACATCCCTGTGCTTCACACAGAGTAGGCACTCAACATGTGTTTGTTGAATGAATCCAAGGGATTGAGTGGGGCGGTCTTCCTGTTTCCGAGCAGCCCAACTTTATAAATTTGTTAACCTCCTGGTCCTAGGAAGTCCTCGTCTGAACAAGCCACCAGCCAATCCAAACCAACCCAAGCCCCCCTTGGTAAGCCCGTCCTGACAACTACTCCAGCTCCTGGAGCCTTTGGCAGGTGTTGCTGTGCACCCCTGCTTTCCTCCGTTTCTATCTTGGGGTGTTGTCCACGTGTTCACGCATCACTCCGTTAAGACAGGGTCCATGACTCACCTTGTCCCCTCTCTTATCCCCTTCTGTTCTTGTGTCCCCCTGAGAGCAGGGGACTATAGCACGGGATGCATCTCAGTAAATCCTTGTTGGTTTACAACTGGAATTTGCTCACAAGAGACCCACGCTTCCTAGTAAGGGGCCAGGTGACCAAAAACAATGAAATAGTACGGGCTCACACCCTGGAACAGCTGAAACACGCTGACGTTTCCTGTGACAGTCCTTGTCGAAACCCCAGAGCTGTCTCAGGGGATCTTTACTGTCACTCTCTCCATTGTTGAGGCTCAGAGTGGTCAAGTCACCCGCCCAGGGTCTCACAGCAATTAAGCAGCAGAGCCGTCCGGACAGACTACTTTACCGAACCTCAGTGCTCTGGGGGCCTCCCAGAGTAAGGGAGGCCGGGAAGGTGCCAGGAAGCCAGGGGTGAGGCCGTGTGGTGGTAAGGGGCGGAGCGAACGGAAGGACAGAGGCAACAAAGACGAGGCAAAACTGGGGCAAATTGACTTGACTTTTGCTACTCCCCCGAAGTATGGAGAATTGAAAGGGGAGCAGGCGAAAACCAGGAGAAGGATTTTTCCTTTTGGGAAACACAACTTCTAAGGAAGTAAGGAAACGTTACAACAAAGCAGCGGGTACCAGCCCTAAGCCAGGCCCAAGATGAGCCCTAATTCCTTCTCGGCCCCACGCAGTAACTCCAGGCCACACAGGTGATCCCAGATGGCTGGGGGGTCAGTAAGTTTTCAAACAGGCTTTTACACGCAAACACAGTAGAAGAGGCAGCAGGGTGAAATTCAGGTGAGCCTTAATTTCATAAGCTAAGACACAAGGGTGAGCTTCCTCATCTGGAAGATTCTGGAATGACCTTCTAGGGGCGTCAGAGTATTTCCTTCTGACCACTGTGCAGGCAAGTGAAGTAGCCGAAAATATCAAACACCAGTGTTCGAATCGTCTCACCTTTTCACTGGTTGACTCTAGAAATCTTCTAAGCTGCTTCTTTTTAATTAGTCAAACAGCTAATTAATGAAAAGGTTGAAGGTTAAAAGACTTCCGTGGACTCTTATTCATAAAGCACTACCTCAGTCAGAGTCACCTGGGGCAGCTCTCAGCATCCACCTTTCATCCTGTAAAAAGCTGATGAGTCAGCTCACCCCCCACAGGTAATCAGGTGTCATATGGTCCCCCCCACTCCAGCCACTCGCACACTATTGCTCTGAAGACCAAGGCCGTGGGCTGTGAGTCACCTGGTCCCCAGGCCCCGTCCAGCGCTGGCACCAGCAGGCACCCACGCTCCCTGAATGAAGGAGAGAGGGAATAAATGATGTCTGTTCTCACCTTAAAATGCATTGATTCATAGGTTCCTCACAGGTGGAGATTATCTTTTGAAATTAATATTGTTTTCAAATGAGAAATCTGAATTCAACTAAGTAAACTGAACAAAATATGAATTTTAATGTTAAAATCCCAAAAGTCTTATCCGTTGCTGGTGGGAATGTAAAATGCTATAGCCACTCTGGAAAATGGTTTGTCAATTTCCTAATAAAAACCAAGCATACACTTATTACACAACCCGGCAATCATACTCGGGCATCTCCCCAGAGAAGTGAAAATTACATCCACACAAAAGCCTGGACATGAGCGTTCATAGCAGCTTTATTTAGAATAGCTAAAAACTGTAAACAACCAAAACGTTTCTCAATGGGTCAAAGGTCAAACAAACGACGGTAAATCCATACCATGGAATACTACGCAGTAATCAAAAGGAAGGAACTATTGATACACAGCACAACAACTTGGATGGACCTCAAGGGCAGTATGCTGAGTGGAAGAAGCCAATCTCAAAAGGCCACATACTGCATGATTCCACTTATTTATATAACTTTCTTGAAATAAAAACATTATAGAGATGGAATTAGTGGTTTCCAGGAGTGAGGGAGGGTGGCGGGGGGCACTATAAAAGAGAAACTGGAAGGACATCTTTGAGGCAACGGGACAGTCCTGTACCGTGATTGTGGTGGTGGTTACATGACTCTACTTGTGTGAGAAAACGGCGAGAAGGATAGACATATCCTACCAACGTCGGTTTCCTGGTTTTGATACTGCACTGTGGTTAGGAAAGAGGCAACTACTGTGGGGGGCTGGAGGAAGGGTATGGGAGACCTCGCTGAACTATCTTTGAAACTGCCTATGAATCTGTAATGACTACAAAAAAAGGTTTAAAAATGCACATCTTAACGTTAAAGACTCTAAAATAAAGCGACTCAGCCAAAGATCTGTAAGAGCAGGCGGTGACCATGCAGATCCTCGCGGAGTCAGCCAGCATCATTAATGCAAAAGAGCACAAGGCTGCCGCTCACCTGAAGCAGGGGTGACTCGAGGCCTCGGAGCAGGGGAGTCGAGGGGGAAGAGCTCGAGCCTCTTTGGAGTCTTTGTTTAATTCTGCTCTCCTTGTATTTTTGGTACCTTGTTCCCGTGGGAAGGCCCTCAGCACAGGGCCTGCCGTCCAGACTTCACGGTGGGTGCCTAGGAGGGAGTGTGCCTGCAGACACCACCACTATCCACCCTGGGCCACCCTATCATGGAGACATCTGAAGCCAGGTTATGAGTTTCACTTTCTCTTCCCGTTTTTGCTGGCCTGAGCTTTCAGTTTTAGAAGCCACTCGCTGGACTCATGTCCTGAGAAAAACATGACGCCTGTCTGTGATGTCTTAGGCCCTAAGACTAAGAACCTGCTGGAGCCCCAAGGCCTGGCGCTCTGTGGTCAGCCCCAGCGAGCGGCAGCGGGCGGCATACTCAGGCCGCCAGGGACAGGGAGGGGCTTCTATGAGGCTGATTCTGCCCTCCTCTCTCCAGCCCAGCATATCCTCTGCTCAATGGATCAGACTCACCCATCCACCTTGACATCCTCCCTTCCTCCCCCGTTTACCTCCCCATCCCACACCCCAGATATGAGGCACACGTGGTTCTACATTCTGTGCTAGGAACGATCGCTTAAGGAACAAGAGGTACACAACAGCAGGTCCAGAATAACCCCATTAAATATATACACGTATATACGAATATATGCATATATATGGATTATATGTATTTCTGTATTTTCTAAGTTTTCAACAATGAATGAGGATTATCTGTGAATTACATCTAAAGCCGTAATGAGGAAACATCAAATAGAGCGAATGAGGGACATCGTACAAAATAACTGATCAGTACTCTGCCAAAGTATCAAGACGAAGACCGAGGAATTGCCCCAGATGAAAGAGATGAAAGCAGAAAGGACAACTAAAGGCAGTGCAGACTCCCGGACTGGACCCCGGACCAGAAAAAGGACGCTAGGGGGGAAATCAGCAAAACTGGAATGAGGTTTATCAGAGCAGTTGACGGTGGAGCATAATGTGAAGGTCCCGTTTTTGATGGCTGTCCTGGGTAAGATGTGGACCTTAGGGAAGCTAAGTAAGAGTACAGCGGACTCTCTGTACTATTATTGAAGCTTTGCTATGAATCTAAAATTATTTCAAAAGACAAATGAATGAATAAAATTGAACCCATGACAATACCCCATCTGCTAAGATACTTAACGTCCAGAGCCCAGCATAAGCACGCACTTTGCCCCGCCGGGGATTCCATTTGCAGGAGGCAGTATAGTGGGGGTAGGTGCACAAGATGGCCCCTCGCGCTCTGGGTGCTTTTCTGATTCTGGAAGCCCCTTCCTTCCAGCCTCCTGCCTGTGGGTCTCTCCTAGACTCTAGGCCTTTGCCTCTCCTGCCCCCTAGGCTGGAAATTTGGCCTGTCCTTTGAGGTACAACTGCCAAGTCACCTCCTCAATGACAGGTCTGGACCCCTCCCGGACTCGACGCAGTCGGATATCTCTCCTTGCTGATGCCACAGCCCAGGACAGTCTGACTGTGGCAAGGAAGTGCTCGCAAGTCTCTCTCCAGCAGACAGGGAACCTGGGAAGGCAGTGGCCCTGTCGCCAGTGGCTTGCGTGACTGACACAAAGCATGTGCTCAATAAAAAGTGGTGGGGTCGACCACGATCCTGGGCATTCATGTGGTTGTTCTGAGGTGAGGGGCACGCCCAGGTCCCAGCACAGAGAACTCACATCAGCCTAAGATGTCAAAAGTTTGGCAGGATGCCCAGGCTTGTCTCCTCCTGGTGGCAAGCCTGGCAGAAACCTGCCTCTCGGGTGGGGTTTCAGCTGGAGCCATCCAAATGCTGGGCCTGCCCTGCCTGGCTTCCCTTTCCCGTTGGCATCAATGGGTACCCTTTAACCAGTTTGCCGTTACTGGTTACTCAGTTAGGCCCAGCCTTCCAGGGAGATGACAAGAGTGAGAGGGCTGCTCAGATCCAACTGAAAGTTGGAACCACTTTCTATCTTTCCTTCCTGCCCGGGGCAGCACTGCCAAACTCAGACCTGGTAAGAAAATATCACCCACAAGCTAGATACTTCAGAGAGTGTTTGAAAAACAAACTCCTTTACCCTGAATTGTTCACCAGAACTCAGTGTCCCCATCAGTGAAAAGGGGACGGTGACAGCTGGCTCGGAGAGTTCTTTCGAACTCTTCTACTTGAGTTCTTTCGAACACCCTGTGCAGAGCCCTGCAGACTGGAATATGCCAGCTGCCTGGCAGAGATTAGGGCCACAATTCAGCTGCATGGCACCGAGACAGTAATGCTGTGACAGGTTCTCATGTGCAACCGGGGCATCTCACACACTGTTTTATGGCAGATGTTGTCTTAAACGACCTCCTCTGGGCAGTCCACACAAGCCAAAGTTCAAAGTCAGCTGATACGAGAATTAAGAAAATACTGGAAGACCTTCTCTCAGCAGGAAAGACAGAGTCCCCCCAATCTGAACTTCAGAAAAGCACAAACAAGTAGTTGGAGAAAAGAAACCATACAGTAAAAGTCCATTTCCAACATCTTTCTGAGGATCCAGGATGTTCTAAGCATTCCCACACCCCTCCAATCACCACGTGGCCTGCCTGTCACCCGCGGTGGGTTTCCTTTGGGAAGGAAGAAACGCATCCATACTGCAGAACCGAGAGGCGCGCAGAGAGGGAAGAGGAAACACCCCGGCTCTGAGTCCAGCGGGGGAGATGGGAGACCACAGCAGCCCTGGCCCCGGTGCCCCTGCCCGGGGAGCGCGCTCCAGCCCCAGGCCGGCTTCTCCCGGCCCCTCCCTTTCTGCAGGCGGCCGCAGAGCCGCACTCACCAGCTCGGGCAGGACGAAGGCGTAGGGGATGGTGAGCAACAGCGCGACCCCCGAGGGCACGTCGGGGGGGGCGTAGCTGGTGGCGGGCGGCGGGTCCCGGGAGGCCATGCTCTCTCTCGCCCACTGCCTGGCGCCCGTTGCTCCGCAGAAGCTGGCTCGTGCCCGCAGCCCTTCAAATATCACCTCCTGCCCGACACACCCATCGGACGTCGCCTGGGAGGGAAAAAAAAACGTTCCAGCCGAGCAGGTCCTTCCACTCGCTCCAGCCAAGGGTTCTCCGTGAAGTGCGGATTGCGCTTCAGCGGGTCTGCGCTGGGTTGGGGCAGGGCCGCTGGGTGCACGGAGGCAAGGAAAGCGGGGTCTCTCCCTAGACTTTTCCTCCTAAGGAATGTTTGAATCCTGGAGCATATTACTCCAGGGGATGCCAGCTACAGACGCCACCCCCCAGCCCTGTGCCTGAGTATAGGCGAAGAGGCCATCTGCCATGACAGATAGCGTTTATTACGGACCTACTATGAGCCAAGCAATCTGCAGGCGACTCTGGCGCTCCGCACTGTCCTGCACGGGGCTGTTTCGCCCCTTTTGCAAGTAAGGAGACCAAGAATCTGCGAGGTCAAGTCAAGGTCACAGAGCTGGTCACTGGCGATGCTGGGTCTTACATCCCTCTGCCCCTGGGGACAGGGCTGGTGGCTCCCTCCTTCTCCAGCCCTGGAGGCCACCTGCAGCCTCAAACCAGAGGCAGGAGCCGCCCTCACTTCCAGCTCCTGTCTTGTCCTGGGGACTTGGCCTTCCTTCTTTCTCTGCACCCTTTTCTCCGTCCTCCTCTCCTCTGTACCTCAGAGGGCAAACGGAGGGGGCCTTGCTCTCTGGCAGAAATCAGCCCCAACAGGCACCTGAGAAGGGCCTGGCTGGCTGGGTGCTGCCCCAAGCCGGAGCCCTCCTCCCTTCCCTGCCCCGGCCCCCCAGCCAGTGTTGCCAGGAGCCGGGCTTGGGGCCAGGCGGTTCCTTCCTGCCTTCTGCCTGCCTGCTCGTGGAGCTGGGGGGCTGTGACCCAGCTGCCAAGCAACTCTAAAGATAGGTCCTGGAGATTGCAGCCCTTTTCCTCTCTGCCTTAGATTCGACCACCCTGCAGAAAGACCTGGCGCCACAGAGTGTGCTCAGGATGCTCTGGGTCAAGGTCCCCTCTCCCTGCCCTCCGTGGCCTGAGTCTCTCCCTGGGCAGCCCAGTCGGGGAACCACTCCCTGGTGTGGAGGGGCTGTGGAGAGGACTGCCTTGCTTCCTGAGTAATGAGATGTCCACCACGAGGGGCAAGGGTCTGTTCATTAGCAAGAGCAGTGCCTTCCAGGGCCTGCCCTCCTGGGCACACGTGGGTGGAGCAGCCAGCCTTTGCCTGGTCTGGGGAGAGCCAGGGGAGACAGCAGTTTGGACAAATGCAGTCCAAAGCAGAGGCATTGCCAGGAGAGGCAACAGGCCCCGAGTAAACCTCTGGCCAGCCCAGTGATGCCCTTCTTCCAGGCCTGGGAGGTCCAGGGAGGACTGCGGCCCCAGTCCCACCTGCCATTTGGCCCCATCTTGTTTGCAGGACGAGCCCAGGCAAAGCAGGCATTGCCCTAGGAATCCCAGCTCTTGCCACCTCTCCTGAATGTTGCCAAGAAGCCCTGTGCCACTCTTATGGGCTGCAGGATACCTTTACTTGACCACCGACAACATGGTGTAGTGGGAACAGCTTGGAAAGCAAGAAGGAAAACAGCCTTTCTCGGGCTCATTTCTCATCTATGCATTGGAGGTAACGAGAGAACCTGGAACCCCTTAGAGGTTGACGGGCCTGAGCCCTTTCACCTTCCGAGGCAATTCGTATATTAAGAAATGAAGATGTGGCGAAACAAGGTTATAAAAATTCTGGCATATTTTAAACATTTTACGTTTAACCAAGTAACGTTTTATTATATGCAACAAAGAATGGCACACTCTACCCAGCCTATTTATAAGAAAATTACAGGATTCGTAATGCGCCGCAGACAGTGGGATCCAAGAAGGGACAGAATTTTACAGCTCTAAGATCGGCCTGAACTGGGAAGAAATGGGAAAAAGTCCACGCATTCCTGAAATAAATCATTCTGAGTTTTGTATCCATCTTCCTGGAGGAAGTATCACAAAAGCACTCTATGATAAAAGCTGTTCAAAGAAATCCCAGCGGCGGTTCTGCTGAAATTTGTCTCAGAAGGAGACAGTATCCCAGATGCGTTACGTCTCGTTGAGTGTCTTAATGAATGGCTTCCGATAATCAAACCACTTTTACGGCGTGAACCCAGAGCATCTGCCTTGCCGTGGACAATGCCACCTTCTTGGAGATTGCTCTTTGGCAGTGGTCTTCCCCCTGCGCTTTTTTGATCTGTTTTCAGTTTTGTACCTTATATCCCAAGACGCTTATTACCAACACAACTGTTAAACATTCTATGTAAAAAGTTATATTGTCTGAGAATGTATTAGGAAATAAGTCTTTACTTTTCACAGAAAATCTGAAAGAAAAATAGATTAACAAAAGGTTGGTGTTGCCATGTTTTTCATCATATACAACAAATGTCAATTTTGTACAATAAAATATTTCCTAAGTAAAAAGAAAAAAGTCCAGGGGCTGGCACCGTAGCATAGTGGTTCATTTCATGCACTCTGCTTTGGCAGCCTGGGTTTTGCAGGTTCGGATCCCAGGCACGGACTTACGCACTGCTTACCAAGACATGCTGTGGCAGGCGTCCCATATACAAAATAGAGGAAGACGGGCACAGATGTTAGCTCAGGGCTAATCTTCCTCAGCAAAAAAAGAGGAAGATGGGCAATGGATGTTACCTTAGGGCCAATCTTCCTCACCAAAAAAAAAAAAGGGCCAGTCAATGTGTCTCTGGGACTGTGGGTATAAATGCACTTGGAGACAAGGTCAGAAGTCTGGTGTGAGGCCGTGGGGAATGCCGGGCACAGAAGAAGAGCCTTTGGGACTCCTCTGTGAAGGGCCTGCTGGTTTCAACCTCATGGGACCAAAAATTAGAGTTAATCCTGAAAATCATTCAAACAGTACTTGGCACAGTTGATTACTATTATCATTGTCCCCATTTACTCACTTGTTAGTTGGGGTGGATTAAATGAGATAATATATATGAAAACATTTAGGACAGTTCTGGCAAACGTCAGATGCTTAATAAGTACTTGTTTATCTAATTCTAATCCTGAAATCACTTCTCTTCTGGCTCTCTTTCCTTTCCACAACAAGACCAGCACACCCTCTGTTAATGTTTCCATCCTGATTTTCAAGAATTGTTTCAAAATTGCTTTTATTGATGCATAAATCACTTGCAGAAAAAGTGCACAAAACGTACACACCATGGAACCACCACCCAGAGCAAGAAATAGAATGTTGCCAGACTCTTCTCAATCATTTCTCCCTCCCTCCTCCCAAGACACCTGTTCTCATGATGTCTGAGCCCAGAGGTCGGTTCTGGCTGTTTTTGAATGGATTTCTTTGTGTCTGGCTGCTTTCATTCAATGTTATGCCTGTGAAACTCATCCACGTCATTGTGCATTGCTGTAGTTCACTCACTGCTGGATAGTATTTTGTTGTACAAATATACCACACTCTAGTTATCCATTCTATTGTTTATGGACATTTGGGTTCTTTCAATTTGGGGTTATAATTAATAAGACTGCTATGAACTTTCTAGAACTTGTCTTCTGGTGCATCTATGTATGCATTTCTATTGAGAATATCTTCAGAGTGGAATTGTGAGTCACGTGGTATGCATTTTTAGAAGATAATGTCAAGCTATTTTCCAAAGTTGTTAAACTGTTTATATTCTCACCAACAATGTATGCAAATGCTGTTGCTTATAACTGATATTTACATGAATATTATAGCACACTTAGTGCTTGCATGGTACATATTTTTCCACCCTTTTACTTTTAACTTACGTACATCAATATTTATACTGGGTATTTTTGTGTGTGGTTATGATATAGTTGGGTCTCTTTTTTTAATCCATTCTGAAATTTGCTGCCTTTAATTGGTATGTTTAGACTGTTTACATAGAATGTAATTATTGATATATTTGGATTTAGGTTTACCATTTTATTTTTTGTTTTTTGTTTGTTCACTCTGTGTTTATTTCCTCCTTTCTGCATTCTTTTGGATTTTTTCAACAGTTTTAGTTTTTCATTTTACTTCATCTATTGAGTTTTTTTTTTTTTTACCATGTCTCTGTGTTATTTGGTTAGAAGTTGTTCTAGGAATTACAATATACACGGATAACTTTTTGGTCCTCTCAGAACATTTTGACACCTTGACCATATAGGTATCTTTACCTTCCTGCTTTTCAGTTGTAGTTGTCATATGTATTATATATATATAAACTGAAAACCCCATCAGACAATATTATGACTTTTGCTTTCAACCATCATACATATTTTAAAGAACTCAAGAGAAAAAAATAATCCATTATGTTTACCCAGATATTGGCCATTTCTGTTGTTGATGCTCCAAGCTTCCCGCTGATATCATTTCCCTTCCATCTAAACGACTTCCTTTAGCGTTTTTTTTTTAGAGAAAGTCTGTTGACAATGAATTCTCTTAGTTTTTCTTTATCTGAGAATACCTTTATGTCACCGTCATTCCTAAAGGATATTTTTGCCAAATATAGAATTCTGGGTTGACAGTTTGTTTTTTTTCTCAGTCCTTTAAAAACTTTCTACTGCCTTCTGAGCTCTGGTTTCTGACAAGAAATTTGCCGTCATTCAAATTGTTTTTCTCTAAATTTAATGCATTATTTTTCTCTGGCTGCTTTCAAGATTTTTGTCTTTGTCCTTAGTTTCAGTAGTTTGGTTACGATACGGCTGAACATGGATTTTCCTGAGTTTACTTTTTTTGGCATTCATTGAACTTCTTGAATCTGTAACTATGTCTTTCACCAAATTTAAGAAGTTTTCAGCCATTATTTCTTCAAAAAGTTTTTTCTGCACTGCACTTTCTCCTTCCTACTGAGTCTCTGATGACAAGAATGTTAGACCTTTCGGTATTGTCTCTCAGGTTCCTAAGGATTTATTTTTTTCAATCTATTTCCTTTCTGTTGTTCAGCTGGACAATTTATATTGATCTATCTATATCGATTTATATTGATCTATTGAAGCATTTTTAAGTTCATTGGCTTTTTCTCTGTCATCTACATTCTGTTACTGAGTTTATCCAATAAATGTTTTCATTTTTATTATGTAACAAATGAATTATAATGTTATATTTTTATTTCTAAAACTTTAATTTGGTTATATTTTTCAATTTTGTTATTTTTTTATTTCTAAAACTTCAATTTGGTTCTTTTTGTATCATTTCTCTCTCTTAGGAGACTGTCTATCTTTCTATTCATTTGAGGGAGATTTGCCCTTACTTCTTGGAGCATGATTATAATAGCTGCTTTAATGTCTCAATTCCAACAGCTGTGTCATCTCAGAGTTGTTGTCTCTTGATTCTCTTTTCCCATGAGAGATGTTGAGATTTTCCTGGGTCTTCGAATATCAAGAAATTTTAGATTGTATCTGGACATTTTGAATATTATTATGGGATTATGGGTCTTATTTAAGTCTTACGGAAAATGTTGCTTTTTGTTTGTTTTATCAGGCAATCTGCCTAGTTAGGTTCAGGCTGCAAGTTGCTGGCTGCCTTCTCTGGGCTGTAAAACCAAACAATGTCAAGCAACAAGCAGGATGTGCAACTACAACATACAACTATCTACTGGGGCTTTGGGGAGAAAAGAGGGGAAAAAAAGGAGGAGGATTGGCAACAGATGTTAGCTCAGGGCCGGTCTTCCTCAGCAAAAAGAGGAGGATTGGCATGGATGTTAGCTCAGGGCTGATCTTCCTCACAAAAAAAAAAATGTTAGTTCAGTTTTTAAGGCTTTGCAGTGCTATTCCCACCTGTTCAGTGTGTGTGCTAGTCTTGGACCAGGGCAGCCTCGTTCTAAAATCCTTTGGTATGCTGTTAGGGTCAGCTTTGGGGTGGGCTCAGACATTCATACACTATTTTATGGGGTCACTTTCTTTAGCCCCTCCTCTCCATGCGCTCTCCAACACTTTCCAGTTTCCAGGAGACCCGGCCCCCTCCACCGTCACCCTGGCCCTCTGGCTAAAAGGCCGGGGTTTTAGTTTCCCTGCTCTGCTGTGCCAAAAAGCAACGAGAGATATATAGGAGAAAAAAAAGCAACAGGGATTTCCCTCATGCTCTTAGAACCACAGTTCTTTTGGTCAGAGAGAAGGGTTCCCCTCCCTCAGAGTTCTAGCCATCTGTCTGGCTGCCACTGCCACTGCCACCACTATTGTCACTAGATTTCCTGGGGGCTGGGACAGGAAAGAATGGAAAAAACAAAAATAAACAGGGTTTTCTACACTCTCTCTGACGTGTAGGGGCTCTCTTTCTCATTCTCCAGACCAGAAATAGAGGGCTTCTTTTGGAGATGTTTTTTGTCTGTACTCTGTGCACAGTTCAGGGTTTCATGTTGTCTCTGAGCCCAGGCCTGGAGATCTCAGGGGAAGGAAAGTGGGAAACTCATCACCAGTTTGGTAGTATTTTGAATTTTAGTTTCCTGCCCAAATCTTCCTGCTCCGTTTTATTTTTGAGTCCTGCGATAGCTGTTCCGTGCATTCTCTCCAGGGCTTTTAGTTGCATTCAGAGGAGAGGAGGAGCAGGTGGAATCTCCATCTCGATTTCACCAGAATCAGGACTACACCAGCCTGTTTTGATTATCTGTATAGCACCTATCACTACCTAGTATTTTTATTGTTTATTGATTCATTTGCATATTGTCTGTCTCCCTGCCCCGTCCCTCCCTAGGATGTTGGCTTCAGGAGAGCACTAACTTTGTTCATATTGAATACTGTCTGGCATACAGTAGGCACTTAATAGATGTTTGAAATGATTGAATCTACCCTCTCAGTCATAAAGACTTTGGAGACAACTGCTTATATCTTTTTTTTTCTCCCTACCAATAAATTGCTTTATACATTTTTCAGAAAAGATTTATTGGTTGCCTGACAAATAAGGGGCAGGCCAGGAGAAAGCCAGAGATGCTTGGGGAAAGAAGACAGTTCTATCCATTAGGATTCTTTCCATCAAAAGGGTTAGAATTCATTCTAACTGGCTTTAACAATGAAGGGAATTTATTACCCCAGGTAAGTGAGAGGTTCAGAGGGATTGTTGGCTTCAGGTGAGTCAAACAATGCTACCAAGGACCTAGAACCCCTCTGACAGGCTCTGCCTGTCACTGTCACTGCAGTTGGCTTCATTCTTAACCTCATTCAGCGTCACCACACCCCTACACACACACACACACACACACACACAAACACACACACACACACACACACACACACACACACACACTCACCATTCCCCCCATGCACACACAGCTCTAGGCTCCCCCTTCCTGGTGAGAAATCGCCATAGCACACAGTGGTTCCAAATCTCACCTCTCCCACTACACTGGGCAGGGAACGAGAGTGCTCTGGTGAGCAAATCTTCTGGAATTTGGTCTCTCTGGGCCCATTCCCAATCCAATCACTGTGACCAGGGGAATGGGATACACTGATTGGCTTGAGCCAATCAGAACGCACTCCTGGAGCTGGGATAAAAGTGTGTGTGTGTGTGTGTGTGTGTGTGTAAGTGGGGTCCCCCTTTATGCTGCAGGGACACATATGTCCCATTGCTCTCGCCTGCTGATTCAGACACAACTGGATGGCAGCCACTATCTCTAAAAATCCAGGTCACTTCGACTCTCAGATGGGGGAGTTACAGTACACACATAGATAGGCCCAGGCTTGGGAGCAGGTTGTGGTTAACACTGTTTGTCGCCGTCAGGCAGAACTGAGTCTGGGTCCCAGTATCCACGGGGTCTGGGCAGGCACAGAACACTTCAGAGTCAAAGGACAGCTGTCAGGAAAGAGGAAAGAAGCAGTGGGAAAATGTTTGGGTTATCCAGAGACACCTACCTGGAGAAGAACTCAGAGAGCTTGGAGCATTTTTTTGTTATCCCCCAAAGTGGCCTCTTCGAAAGGGCAAAGTTCTGCAAAGTTAATCTCTGCCAGCAAAGTCAGACACAAATCAGCAGGCTAAGGTCCAGTCTGTCTCCAGAACATGAGAAACAAGAGACACACTACCAAAGTCCTTAGTTTGAGCTGCGTTCCATTAATGATTTCCACTTTATATTGCTGCACGCAAACCTGCATGCCCTCATTCAGTGTCAGTCATTGCGGGGCCATAGAACCCAGGGCCTCCATTTTCCCACCTGAGACGGCACAGCCTTCACTCGCCCTTCACTTATTGGTCCACCATCCCTCCCCATCCACGGCTACTTGGTGACCGCGTTCAAATACCAGGAGTTCAGAGAGCAAATCTGTGTGTCGAGGAATACCAGCTTATCGAATCCATGTGTTCCTGAGTTTCAGATAGTGGATTTGTTGGAAAATTGACCTGAATCTGAGTCCCTCGCACCGGATGGTGGGGTTTGGAGAGGGAGAATGCAGATAGGAAAGAACACCTATACTGACCGCTTACTGTGTGCCTGCTGCAGTGTTATTATCCCAGGCCACAGTACTGTTGGGGTTTAAAAATAACAGCAACAACAAAAAGACACAATGATAGGCTCATCTAACAATTTGTACCCTTCCCTCGTGGTTCTTTTGTGTAATGACTGTCCACCTCATGCATTGTTAGCACAGGGATCACATCAAGGCTGCTCCCACTATGTCCTCAAACCCTCATGCTGAGCCTGGTATAGCAGGTGCTCAACAAATGTATGTTGAATAAATGGAAGAATACACGGACAACCATAGTCCTCAGATGCACAGGGCCTTAGTAACTAGTGTTCTGTCACTGATTCTCTGCTTTGAGGAAACAGAATACAAAGCAGCGAGGCGACAGCCAGCTCAGATCACCTCCATGCCCCAAGAAAACCTCCCAACTTGGCGTGCTTCACACATGAGGAAGCTGAGCCAGTCCACGGCAAAGGATATCCTACAAGGCTGCAAACCAACACAGCCCTCAGCTGGGAGATGACACTTCTAGCTCCCTCCCTTATCAAAGTCATGGGCTTCCCACATGCTACTGGACTGGCGAGTCAAACCTGCTCCATTTGTATGTGCTATTATTTATTTCAACTGGTTCCTAGTGAGTTCTGGCTTCACACATTAGACCATAAAATAACTGAAGACTGAGTTTGTACTTGCTCTTTAGTACATGCCCCGTCCCCTCGCCAACCAGCCCAAGCACCCAGGTAAGGGAAATGCAACATTTGTCACCTCTAGCAGACCTGATGGATGAAGACACTCAACCAATTATAAGAGGCTGGGAGGATGAGGAGAGGAGGCCACGTAGTTTACACTTTAGAATCCCCGCCCTGCCCACCCTGCATGGTCCTGATGTGAGGAGTCCCCTGGCCTCACTGGTAGGTACCACATATGTACACGGTCACCCAGCAAAGGCCTGCTGGTCGCCCTGTTTCTGCTCCGCAACCACAGCTCTCATGATAATTCAGTGGGTTGCCAAGTCCCACGCCTTGACACAGACCCCAGGACTCATTTCCAGGATGTTTTTGGCTCCTTGACAACCTCTTCCTGTTTTGGAAGCTAAAAAGTGGCATTTAAAAAGCCAGAGAGGTTTCATTGTTTAAAAAAAAAGATTCCACTGACTGAAGAGGAAACATGAGTCTCTCAATGGCAGACGCCCTCACCATCTGGGATCGTCCCCTACATTTAGATTAACTGCCTTTGTGCCTCACTTTTTGGCCAAGCATTACTGAAACTGTCTTCTCTCATGTCCCCATATTTTTCTCTGTGTCAGAAACCATAAAGTTGCCCACATTCGTCAATCACGGCACATTTCACATGACCACGGAAGACAGTCTGTGAAAACACACTCTAAAGAAAGTTCTCTCTCTTCATGCTGTACATTCTTTGAAAGGGATTCACCAGCAATATTTTCTTTCATTCAGAATGCCCCACCTCCGCTTAATGCTAAGAATAAGCTAAATGATTAAAAAAATTAAAAGGTGGAACTTAGGAATTAAAGATTCTACAGAAAAATGACCTTCACGTTGGGGAGTGACGTGATTTCATTTCCTTCAAACAGGACTGCAGGGGCCTAAGAGTAGGCAACTTAGTGACAGAGTGGGGAAAAGTCCTGTACACACTCTCGCCACCTCCATTTGAAAAGGCAGAAACCCTCTCGCTCTGGCCAAGCAGGAGCCGGGGAGGCCAGGATCCCAGAGGAAGGGGAGCCATCACCTGGGAAGGGGACAGGGCAGCTGCATCGTGATGGGCAAATGAATGGTGTCTGGACGCTCAGCTTCCCGTGTCACTGAGGGCAGAGGGGACGCAGAGGGACGGAATCTCTGGAAACCAGCTCTTGGAGATGGAGTGAAATGTCTTTTCCAAGGCCAAGTTCTCGCATCACGTTTGTGGTGGGAACTCTTTCATACCACGTCAATTTCTGAGATGAAGGCCAAAGTTAAGTTTAGGTTAAGGGTTCAGGGTAAACTAACTAGGATGTAGCCCAGAAGTTTCCTAACATGATGGATCTCTAAAAATAAATGCCTCTTCTGAAGCGGCAGGTTGCCAAAAAAAGTCCCTCAAATGGTACTCTGATTATTTAGGTTAAACTCTTTCTGATTTGATCATGTTTTTCTTCAAACAGCCTTCTCATGTTTTATCTTCACATGCAATTCTTAAAGATTTGCACAGATGAGGGAACATCTTAGGTCATAGGAAATGATCCATGGTATCTTTACTTGGTATATTAGCTGTGCAGCTTGCTAGCTCTGACCTTAGGAAAATTATCTAACCTGCCTGGCCTGTTTCTTGAGCAGTAACATAGAAAAACTCAGTATCTACCTCCTACAGGAGTTGTGAGGATTAACCAAGTTAATTGAGACCATGTATAGTAGGCACTCAATAAATGCCCGCTGTACTATTATTACGAACAGTGAGGCTTGGGACAATTTACCAGCAGTCACAAGTTCATTTGAAATGCAATAAAACCTTTGTTCTTTGACACAGGGGTGGGTTAACTCATTCCTCAAAGCCTGAAAGTACTTTTTTTGTTAAAGAGCACTTATTATATAGACTTGAAAAGACAAAACTAAATTCTGCTTTCATATCTAATGAGGATAATTCACATTCAAATATTAGGCCAAATTAAGTGATTAATAACAACTTTCTCAAATAGATTACTCTGGTTTTCCCTTCATTTCACAACATAAATTTTATTAGCAATAATCATGTATTTATATATTCTGGATACTAGACTCTTAACAGATATATGATTTGCAAATATCTTCTCCCATTGTGTGGATTGTATTTTCACTTTCTTGAATAATCATAAATTTAGCTTCTGATAAAATCTTGCCTTTATACAAATCTATAGATACAGTCAACTTAAATTTAAGTTACTTGGTTTTTGAAAAAAGTTCTCTTTAAATTTAGATATAATAGTATTCCTTATAAAAATTTTATTGTATTAAAACATATTCAAATTATCAGATAAATATTTCTTATAGAATGCGGTCTGTACAAAAAAGAGTAAAGCCTAAGTTACAATGTGACAGATACTTTTGGTTCAGATACATTTTATTCAGGCCATGATGGAGGGTCTGTCAGGGCCACCACTGTCAGGCTGCAGTCTTCCTTATTTCACCCAAGAAGTCATAGGTCTGCTCTGAAATGTCAAAAGGTTCATGGACTCCATCTGCAGACAGCAGAGCTTGGAGGGCGCTCTCATTTTCTTGGTTTTGCTTAAGGAAGTCAGCGATCACTTTCCATCGGGCAGCCTCAGTCTCTTCTTCTGCCCACCTGAATGGGGGCAGGAGTGTAGAATGCAGAAGAGGAATCACACAGTCGTAATAGACCAGGAGAAACGCGGCCTTCAGGAACTCCTTGTCTCTCTGGGAAAACATCAGCACCACAAATAACTATGAGTGGATCTGCGTCATTATTTTTTCAGCGCTAAATTCTATGGACTCTGTTAACTAGAAGCCATTATGGGGGATCAGAATTGGCCAACCCAAAATGTGTCTCTTTGGCTTGGCTTGATTATTTTTAAGAACAAAAGACTCTGAAAGAAACTTTGACCTTCCCCTTAAGTGCCTAAAAGAATTTAAGATAAAAGGCCTGTCCTGGGGACAGGCCATCACCACAGATAACTCTGGGTATTGGTAGACTGTAAGGGTCCTTGCTAAGCCCATTCTTATCAAAATTCTGTCTACCGAACATTTGCTTTTCCATCTCCATGTGAACTGCCTTCCTCTCCTTTGAAGTCCCAAACCACTACCCCTAACATCCCCCTTTGTCTTTAGCTGAAGATGGTATTTAAAATGAGAGCCTCCACCATTTTGGTGGGTTACTCAGTTTTCCTGTGTCTCTCCCATGTATACATGTTATAAAGCTTTGTTTGATTTTCTTCTGTTATTCTGTCTCACGTCAATTTCATTCATAGCCCAGCCAGAAGGACCCAGAGGGTAGAGGATTTGTCTTCCTCCACTACACCATCTAAGGGGTGCGATGGAGGGGCCATTAGTGCCTGGCAGGTGATGGCTCTGAGCCAGCTACTCAGTGAGGAAGCAGCTCTCTCTGCAGGGGAAGCAGCGAGAGTCAGCACGGAGCAGAGACGAGCACTCCTCCCCGAGAGTCTGGGAGCGGCTCCTGGAGCCCAGGGGGTCTCCTAAGCTCCCCTGAGGGTGTCCCACACATTCCTTCAAGGAAATGGGGGGCCGGAATCTAATTCTGGTGACAGGGATGTGGCTCCTTGTCACAATGTGACACAATGTGAAGTCAGCTGTATCCACTTAATTCGATTCAGCACATCCGAGACCATTGTCGAGTTGCTGTAAGAGAAGGGCAGCAAGCGTTCTGCATGAAATCCAGAGAAAGGAGACCCAGGGAGTTGGGATTTGTGGTGAGACCCTCCCCGGCTAACACAGGGACTGCAGTATCAGCACAGTCACTCAGCCCCTGACACCCACAGGCGGGGCTGGATCTGAGAGAGCGCTGCGGTCTGAGGGTGGAGGTGTCTGTACGCAGCAGAGTCTGCACACAGACACCACCTCTCCACGCACAGCACGTGTGTAGGGGCAATTTCTACAGGCCTGAGGCTCAGCACCTTGTCCACTGCTGAATTAGAATTGCACTAAACCTGACAATTTTAGCAAAGTTCAAGTGCAGACGGTACTGGTCAAATGGAAGCTCAAATAAGCACACAATATGAATATATTTTTTTCCAATTTTTAGAGTTTTTAGTTTGTTTGTTCTCCCATGTTGCTTGTAGACAATTAACACTTTAGATTAGAAGTCCAAAACCCATGGACCATGGGTGAAATGCGGCCCACTGCCTCTCTTTATAAATGAAGTTTTATAGAAACACAGCCATGCTCAGATGTTTGTGTACTGTCACTAGCTGCTTCTGCATTACAATGGCAGAGGTGAGTGGCTGTGACAGAGATCTTATGACCCACAAAATGAAAAATATTCACTCTCTGGCGCTTTACAGAACAAGTCTGTAGAATCCTGGGTCAGAGCAGTGAAGCCACTACTCACTGACTGATGCAAGTTCCAAGTGGTGATGACCAGACCTCTACGGCAATGTAAGCAGGAGCCGTGAACTTTTCCAATGTACCACTCAGCTCAGGCCAGTTTTATTTTTCCTTCTCCTTACCTGATGTAGACTTTCAGAGATGGAGGAATTTTTTAAAAACAAGAGAATTTTGACAGCCATTGGGGGCCTTTAGTTTAGAA
This sequence comes from Dicerorhinus sumatrensis harrissoni, assembly GCA_014189135.1. Classification (NCBI taxonomy): domain Eukaryota; kingdom Metazoa; phylum Chordata; class Mammalia; order Perissodactyla; family Rhinocerotidae; genus Dicerorhinus; species Dicerorhinus sumatrensis. The sequence continues at coordinate 3,182,622 of JABWHU010001435.1, read as the reverse complement.
ACTTTCCCTCAATTCAATAAAACTCAGTGATCTGAAGTGACTGTCTTGATCCAGTGTTTCTTTTCACATTAGGAATCGATCACCCACACCCTTCTTGGAAAGTGTCTTTACAACCATAATGACATAGTTGAACTGATTAAGAGGGATTATGACTATGGTTACTTTAGCTAAAAAAGAGGTATTATTACAATGTGCAAGCAAACAGTGAGCACAGAAAATATTAAGTTCAGTGTGGAAAATCAGATTACCTTCTCTGATCTCTTTAATGTGCTTTCTTTCTCAGCCCATGAACTCTACAAAAGAAATATTATATTAATCTGAGTATTAACAAGTTTTTGCCACACTTCTGCCACTTCACTGTATTTAAAGTTTCGGACAGAGTTAAAAACACTGTATAGAACCTACGCATGTAAGAAGTGACTCTGTGGCATCTATCCTAATGACCCAGAACCAGACTGACCAGGCAGTGAAAGACACCTCAGAGCCCATGATTCTTACAAGTCAAAACTAATTTAAGAACAGAATCAGTGAAACACTAACACATCCATGCAAACACAGCATCTAAACAACAGAATACTACGAAGCTTTTAGGGTAAGACACTAATGAAAATAGAAAACTGCCAAATATCATAGTTCTCTACAATTCTCTCTGCCATGATGACAATGGTCAGGGTGAAATAAATTGAAGGAGCTTTGCAAGTAAACATTCTCAATCTGTCCACAAGTCTTCACAAAGCTTTTTGTTTTTTTTTTTTTTGGTGAGGAAGATGAGTGCTGAGCTAACATCCGTTGCCAATCCTCCTCTTTTTGCTGAGGAAGACTGGCCCTGGGCTAACATCCGTGCCCATCCTCCTCCACTTTATATGGGACGCCACCCCAGCATGGCCTGACAAGCAGTGTGTCGGTGTGCGCCCGGGATCCGAACCTGCAAACCCCGGGCCACCGAAGCAGAGCGCGCACACTTAACCGCTGCGCCACCAGGCCGGCACCCCAAAGCTTTTTTAAAGAAATAAAAAAACAAGAGTTCAATTAATCCCACAGAAGCATGAACTGAAGACGTTCACTGTGCCAGCTCTGGGCAAACTGTGAGCATGGGAGGAGTGTGCCTAGTCTCCCAGCTTCTCCTTCCAGGGCCTCGGTTTTGTGCCATCCTCCTGCTGGTGCCTGATTTCATGGGTTATGTGAAAGCCATCAGCCCTTTTTCAAGAGGGAGCCCCTGGGGTGAATATGACATATGGCACCAAGGAAGAGATTCTCCATGACTAAAGGAGAAGTTTCCACCAAGAGACCACAGGCTGTGCCCTCACGAGCTGCGTCCTGGAATGGTCACAGTTATTACCGTGAAAGACCTATCTTATGGGATTGTGGTCCTCCACTCTCTTGACTACTGTGCCTGTGGGTCCTGGGGAGTTTGAAGAGGACCCTAGAGAGCCAGAGTGTTTTACTAAACAGGCCAGGTGCCATTATTATAATTAAAACACCAACAACAAACTGAACTTATCTAAGTTAACACAAGGAGGCTCACACACTTCATAATGTAAACTTGAAAGATATCTGGCTTAACATGAGTATCACTAGCCAACTTTAGACTTACTGTCTGGTAAATTTGCCTATTGTTTGTTAGTGAGACATCAAGGTCCCACCTCATTTGCATTGAGTCCCAGCGAGCAGTAGGGTGTTTCACTCACAGTAACTTGGGGAGAACAGCAAACATGTGGGGGGAATCACTATTATGCACCAAGACCTTCTTCTCCCTTCCTTCTGGAGCAAACAGAGGACTAGACCTCCTGGCTCCCTGAAGTTAAGAGGGGCCACGTGACTGGTTCTGGCCAATGAACTCTGAGCAGAAGCGCCCATGCTGCCTTGGGGCAAAGGCGGAGGAGCGTCCAAGGACAATTCTCCATTCCCTCTTCTCCTGGAGGGGCAGCTGGCAGCAGAGAAGCCACTCCTTCAGATGATGCGGTAAGAAAGTGGAGCCTCCACCAGCCTGCACCCTTGGGTGACCATGGAGCAGGGTCTTCCATTGACCCATTCTGGAAGGTACCATGAGTGAGAAATAAACCTGTGCAGCTACCACCGCACAGCCTGGCTTATCCTAAGTCACACAAGATTGCCATGAAGAGAAGGGTCAAGAGGGCAGGAACAAACCACTCTTTTCTATTTCTATCATTCATTATACAAATAATTCACTGCGGAAAAATTAAGAAAATACAGATCAACAAAATGCAGAGGTAATCATTGCTACCTTCCTAGGGTATATTCTTCCAGACCTTTTCACAGTCAGATATACACATATATATGTTTAAATATACTATTATAACTCAAAGTTGGGTGTTTTTCACTTCATAATACCTGTGAACAACTTCACCCACAGGCCTTCTCTTAAGGAGCCTGTGGCGGATCTAGACGCACTCAGAGCTGACCTGCAGTGACAGCCCTGGCCTGGCCGCTGCTGAGGTCCATGGCCGCCAGGTCGCTGCACTTCTCTGAGCCACCTGCTCATCAGGAAATGCAGAATTTAGACCAGATTAGCCTTAGGTTCCTCCTGACACCAAAGTCCAGAATCTGTCACCGTTCCAATTCTAGAGAAATATTCCAGAGCCTGGCACAGGGCCTTAGCCATAGCGGGCTCTCCTGAAATATTTGTTGAATGAATCAATGAACATATGTTCTGTATAATGAATAAATATTACGATAATAATAATCTTATAAAGGAAGAACGAGAAATTCTGCGTTATCTAGCTATACTGCCAAATGAATTTGTCTGAAATTACGGGTAATCATATGCCATGAACATTTTCCTAAGTCTTCTTGCTGGAAACTTCATTGTTACCGATGACACCCCCACCCTAGCCAGACCAGCACACGAAATCAGTTTCAAGTCTAACACAAATCTCTGCGGGTGATTCCTTTCCTCCTTTTACGTCTCTGTCAGGCCCACATGACCTCCCTCCTTATCAACAGGAGCCCCCTCCGAACACAGCTCACCTCCCTCCTGCACGGGTGCTTTTCCACCTCGCTGTGCTGTCAGGAGTTCTCCTAAAGCAAACACCTTCACAAGTTACCCACCACCTACCACACCCCTCACCCTCGGCATGAGACCCTGATGGACCTTGTCCATCTACAGAGGACACCTGACGTGCCAACTGGATCATTTGCTCTTCTCAAGAACACGCTCTACTCTGTTGTGCCTCAGAATGTTTGCCCATGCTGATCCTTCCACCTATAATGTCTTCCACTCCCATCTCAGCACATCAAAATCTGACTGGGCCCTCAGCCTCTTATTAGGTCCATCTCACTGACGACTTCTTTAATGCATCAGATTCCTGGTCCTCATTTGCTTCCTTCTCTAAAACTCCAAGGACTTGGATGACACTGCCCCTGGGACACTTGTCATGTTATCTCAGTATCTGCCTTGCAGGCATACGGGTCTTCTAATATTTGTTGCCCTTGAGGTATCAAGTTGAAATTTATGAAACTGCCATTTTTGAAGGTCAAAAAATGGCTGAAAATTAAAGATTTCATATGGGTCAACCTAATATCCAGCTGCCATTTCATAGACAGTATATATCAAATTAAGGTAAAAATGATATACATGCCCTTACTCTGCCTGAAAACTCAGTTGATTTATCTAACAAACCAGTTTGCTATTTTGCTTTTAGGACACCATCACTGGCCATCTTAAGTCAAGGAACAAATGACAGGTAAGAGACTGCAATAGTGTACGCAGCACACACTGTATCTGCTTATTGGGTCAGCCCTGGGGAAGGCAGCCCTGGGGAAGCAACATTCATACTAAGACAGGAAGGATGAGACCACGTTAGCTAGACATCATCCAGGATTGGGAGACATCATCCAAATAGGGAAAAAGAAACATAGAGCAGATGTCAGAACTCACTAACGTGGTGAGTTTAACTGGTTTCAGAACCCATGAGGTTTCCATCATGATGCCTGCTACCCACCCTGAGAGCATCCATCACGTCAGGCTGCTCCAAGAGCTTGGGGAAGGTGGCCAGCACAGGATTACTCATTAAATCTGAATATGAAAGAAGAAAAAAAGTTTTTACAAACTTTATCCAATCTATTTTACTGCAATAGACATAAAAACATCAAATTATTGTGCCACGTGATGTATTGATAACACATTCTGCACACTTTAACCTCTAGGAGAGCTGAAAGCTGTCCCCTCAACCTCCACCTGCCCCTACATCCACACCCCAGGGAGCTCTGGAATGAGTCTTGGCCCAAGTAGACAGAACTTCTAGGGAGGGAGTGAAGCAGCTCCGACAGAATAAGACTAGACATTTTTGTTCTTCTTTCTAGGATTTTTTTCAACCCCTCTTTCCTCCTTACGACTGTGGTGTGGTAAAAGCAATCTTCCAATTAGGAAGCACCCCTGCTCCTGGAAGGCTGAGCAGGAACCAGGAAGCATCAGTGGAAAGGAGGTGGAGGGCGGGCTGCTCAGGCCTGACTCCAGTCCACCAGCGCTCAGGGAAGGACCCCAGACTGGTGTCTGGGGGTCAACAGATGGTGGTGGAGGAAACTGGAAGGAATCACGTATTAGAGATTCTGACCACATGTCTAAATACTGTGTGGGAGAATACTGATATTTCACAATAAATCATGACACAGGAAAGCCCTGTGCACAGAAGCACACCAGGAAGGACACTTTTGAAATGGCGAGGGCAATATACTCTATAAGCTTGTGTCCTTAGTAGAGAAAAATCCTTTCTCCAGATTTTACTTGGTTTATTCTGATGGTCAGGCTCAAATGAAGTCAATAATTCTAAGAACCTTCTCCTTACCTATAGGAAAACTAATAGACCTTATCCTTTGTAAGAAGTCATGTCAGTCATGAAGTTTTTCTAGAGTCATTGAAATAAATTCAAAGGCAAGTGATGATTAAAAGGCTTAACTCTCCTTCTTTAGAGTTATCATTATTCCTTGAGAAATGTCTGTGCTTCTCTGACTTTTAGTTCCATTTCTATTTACCTATACAGGCGGTGAATCCCGGGAGAGGACTCCTGTCTAATCATGAACTCTACTGTCCGTGGTGTTAAGCCATCACAGGGCTCTCCCTCTCACTCACTCTGCTCCACCCACCCTGGCCTGCTTTCAATTTCAATCCCTCCAACATGCCCACGCTTTCTTGCCTTGGGTCTTCAGACATGCTGGTCTCTCTATCCAGAAAGGATTGTCCTCCACCAACCTCACCCAAATCTCTAACTCCTCTCTCAGGTCTTATCCTAAATATTACTTGCCCAGAGAAGGCTTCCCTCATCTACACATTAATTCAGGTCTTCCTACTGCATGCTTTCATTGTGTATTTACCTTCAGAACACTTATTTTAAAAGGTGAAAAGGATTACTCATGTATTCGTGTTTGAGGTCTGTTGCTCCAGTAGGGTAGGCATGACCGTGCCTGTCTCATTCATCATTGGGCCCAGCACAATGCCTGGCATACAGTAGGCACTCAATACCTATCTGCATATTGATTCACTGAATTCAAAGAACAGCCAATAAAATTAAACTTTTTTTGGAAGCAATTCTTGTAACTCATTCATTCCTCTTTGCAAGTTCAATCATGTGTGACAACTCATTGACTTTTTAACAGTATTTTTTAACATTTTACTTGGAAAAAATTTCAAGCTTACAAAAAAGTTGCAAGAATAAAAATAGTACATAGAACTCTTGAATATCTCTCACCTGGATTCACCAATCTTAACTAATCCACTGATTGTATATGTTAAGAACCAGTTATTTTGGGTGATTTCAGTCTCTTCCCAAAAAGAAGATGTGCATACCAAACACATGGTTAAAACCGATTATTCAGAGATAGTCAGGGAAAATGTGATTATATCTGAGTTTTAGGATCTCAGATCTCCATAATTTGAAACGTGAAAGTATGTATATTGTAATGAATTGAATATGTACTGAGCTCACACAGAATACACACTGAGTACAATATTTTGTATCTGAAATTTATTGATGTTGATGCTATTCTAAATATTTTATTTCAAATGTCACCTTCAGAAGCAGAACATATGGTTGGCATAGGTTACATTTACTCAAAGCATGGTGCATTATTGAACATAAGGAAATTACAAAGACCCCTTACCAGCACTTTTCATACTCGTCCTGTCTTTCAGGAGCACATCTCCAAGAATTTGGCGATAAAAAATCAATAAATGAATGGAGCACATACTGCCAATTAATGTTTCTGGCAGTAGACTATTAAAGAAGAAAAAATAGTATTCATTAAACAACTCCTACAATCCAACTTACAATGTTATTTAAATGTAAATTTCTACCTTAATGAACAATTCCAAGTTTTGCTTCATTATTGGAAAATATTGTAACAATTTTAAGGAAAATTTCCACTGTAAGTTGGCCACATTAAACTTCAGATAACTTATATCTTTATCTGTATACTTTCAAGTCTCAACTCCGTGTTGCCATTCGTGTGCTTCCATTTGAGCATACCCACCCATGTTAAATGTCAAATGAAAAAGAAAAGTCATCAATTACGTGTTTTGGATAGAAAGGGAGTAGTCAGCTACAAGTTTTAACAAAGCCATGTGGCCACCCAACTTGATGTGATGAATGTGGAGGAAACATGATTTCAGACTGTTCACGATGTTGGGTGGAACACAGGAGGGTGTGGCAGACCTGGACTGAATTCTGACTTTGCTACTTCCTAGCTATGAGACTTTGGGTTAATTATTCATTATTTTCCTTGTGTTTTGGTTTCCTCATTGGCGGAATGCAGATAGTAACACCTGCCTTTCAGAAGGTTCCTAAAAGCATTAAAGTAAGGTAAATGTGGAGTGCTTAATGCAATGCCTGGGACACAGTAAGGGCTCAAAACAGAAAAAAAAATTCATTATTGTAGTTAAGTTAGTATCAGTTTAAAATAGATTGTTATAACTTTAGGATGTTATATGTAATCCCCATGGTAACCACAAGGAAAAAAATCTATAGAATATACACAAAAGGAAATGAAAAGGGAATCCAAATGTGTCACTACAAAAACATCAAACACAAAGGAAGGCAGTAAGGGAGGAAATGAGGGACAAACACATCTATAAGACATACAGAAAACAACAAAATGGCAACAGTAAGTCCTTCCCTATCAGTAATTACTTTAAATGTAAATGGATTAAATTCCTCAGTCAAAAGACATAGATTAGCAGAATGGATAACAGGATCCAACTATATTCTACCTACAAGAGACTCAATTTAGCTCTAAGGACACTCACAGGTTGAAAATGAAAGGATGGACAAGATATTCCATGAAAATAGTAAACAAAAGAGAGCAGGGGTGGCTATAATAATATCAGACAAAATAGACTTTAAGACAAAAAATTCTTACAAGAGACAAAGAATGGTATTATATATTGATAAAAGAGTCAATTCACCAAGAAGATATAACAATTATAAATACATATGCACAAAACATTAGAGCTTTTAACTGCATGAAGCAAACATAGACAAAACCGAAGAGAGAAACAGATCTACAATAATAGTAGGGGACTTCAATACCCCACTTTCAATAAGGGCTAGAACAACCAGACGGAAGTCAATAAGGAAATCAAGGACTTGAACAACACTGTAGACCAACTGTAATAAACAGACATATACTGAACACTCTGATAACAATAACAGAAAACGTATTTTTCTCAAGGTCACATGGAACATTCTCCAGGATAGACCATATGTTAGGCCACAAAACAAGTTTTAATAAATTTAAAAGACTGAAATTATACAAAGTATGTTTTCTGATCACAATGGAATGAAACTGGAAATCAATAGCAGAAGGAAAACTGGAAAATTCACAAATACGTGGAGATTAAACAACACACTCTTAAACAACCAATGGCCCAGAGATGAAATCACATGGTACATTAGAAAATACTGAGAGATGAATGAAAAAGAAAATGCAACATACCAAAAATTATGGGATATAGTGAAAGTAGTCTTAAGGGGGAAATGTATAGCTTTAAAAGTTTACATTAAAAAATAAGAAAGATCTTAAATCAACAACCTGACTTTACAACTTAAGGAACTAGAAAAAGAAGAAAAAACTAAACCCAAAGCTAGCAGAAGGAAGGAAATAATAAAGATTAGAGTAGAGAGAAATAAAATAGGGGCTAGAAAAACAACAGAAAAAATCAATTAAACCAAAAGTTGGTTCTTCAAAAAGATCACCCAAGAGACAAACCTTTAGCTAGATGGACCAAAAGAAAAAAAAGAGAGAAGACTCAAATTACTAAAATGAGAACTGAAAATGAGGATATTAATTCCGATTTTACAGAAACAAAAGGATTATAAGAGAATAGTATGAACCACTGTAAGCCAAAAAATTGGATAATCTAGATAAACGGACAAATTCTTACTAACACAAAACCCACTAAGACTAAATCATGAAGAAATAGAAAATCTGAATAGCCCTATAACTAGTAAGGAGATTGAATCAGTAATCAAAAATATCCCAACAAAGAAAAGCCCTGGACCTGGTGGCTTTACTGGGGAATTCTACAAAACATTTAAAGAAGAACTAATATCAATCCTTCTCAAACTTTTCCAAAAAGTTGAAGAGGAGGGAACGCTCTCTAAGTCACTCTAAGAGACCAGCATTACCCTGATACCAAAGCCAGACAAAGATACTACAAGAAAAGAAAACTACAGCCCAATATCTCTGATGAATATTGATACAAAAATCTTCAATGAAATACTAGCAAACAGTATTCAAAGCATGTTAAAAGGTTTTTACACTATGACCAAGTGGGAATGGAAAGATGGTTCAATAAGAAAATCAATCAGTGTAGTATACTACATTAACAGAATGAAGGAAAAAACCCACCTGATCTTCTTAATTGATGCTGAAAAAGCATTTGACAGAATTCAATACTTTTTCATAATAAAAGGAAACTACCTCAATATAATAAAGGTCATGTATGAAAATCCCACAGCCAACATCATATTGATGGTGAAAGACCAAAAGCTGCTCCTCTAAGATGAGGAACAAGAAAAGGATGCCTGCTTTCACCACTTTTATTCAACATGTTACTGGAAGTTCCAGCCAGAGCAATCAGGCAAGAAATATGAATAAAGGCATCCAAATTGGAAAGGAAGATGTAAAATTATCTCTGTTCACAGACAACATGAACATAAATGTAGAAAACTCTAAAGATTCCACAAAAAAACTGTTAGAACTAATAAATTTAGCAAAGTTTCAGGATATAAAATCAACCTACAAACATCTATCATGTTTCTACATACTAACAATGAACAATTTGAAAAGGAAATTAAAACAATTCCACTTCAATAGCAACAAAAAGAAGAAAATACTTAGGAATAATAAAATATAAGCAAAATTTCAATACTGAGATTTCAAATAATAATCTGGAAACATGACAAGTGAATGCTTTAAAATCTTGACACATGACACATACTAAATATTTACTGGGAATTTATTGAGCACAAGAGTCAATCTTAGAAGATACTCAAGAAATGCCTTGAGTCATTCTAAATATACATTTTCTAAATGTTATTTTTAGAAATACACGAACTCTGTCACTAAGCATGTAGAATGACCATATAGGAAATCTCAAAAACCTTGCAAACAATGTTCTCTATCAAAGAGGAATGTCTTTGGGCTAAGAAAAACCACCAAAAGTTTAGAAAGAGACCTTAACTTTTATAAATTAATCCTTTATTTTAACTTCTAGGATGAGAATTTAAGAAGAAAAAGTTAATCACAGAGGTAACAGGCTTCCAGCCTGTTGGAAGACAACAGAAAGAATGTGACCCCTCTGATGGTGCAGAAGCAATGGATCCCCATGGGTAATTAGTTTCATGGAATTTAAATAAGTATCCTCGACCACTCCCTAACCCCTGCATTCCCAGAAACATCCAAAACTGCAAGACAAGTTCTCTTACCACACTTAGAGTCATCTATAGCATTTGGTACACAAGTCAGAAACCATCTTTTCCAACCCTGGCTAAAATTCTGATCTTGTATATATCTGACCTAGATTTCAAAGACTGGCTGCAGGGGACCATTTAAGCTGCCCTGATACCACCACATGCCTGCTCTGTGTTCACACTGTGATTCCCCAGGGTTGTTCTACACCCTGTCCTCTGGTCTAGGGCTCATGTGGGCAGTGTCTCAGCTGCATGCCCAGACTCATGTCTCATGCTGAGGAACAGCCATTGATTTTGCTACGGGAAGAGGTGGTACCTTCCTTCCTTCCTTCCATTTTACCCCTTCCTTCTCTCAGAGACCTGCCTGCTCTATCTGTCCGGCAGGCATCGCTTCTAGCCTCCCTGAGAGGCCTTCGGTCCTCCCAAAGCGCGGGCACTCCTTTCCTTCCAGCACCTCCCCACAACAAGAGGCAATGCTGCTTGCTCTGTATTAGAGCCTTCTTTAGAGAAATCCTCTGATTTTCCCAAACCCAAGATGACCAGAAAGCTCTGAGCTACTAAATGTAGCCTGAGCTGAAGAATACGCTTCTTTCTGACCTCACAGAGACCAGAACACTCTGGTGGCAGAAGTGCAACTAACGTAATAACGAGCCCCATGTAAGTAACACTATTATCTCATTTATATTTAGCAACAATACAATGGAAGCAAAAGAGGGGGAAAAAGATGGAATGCATCAAAAAGGCAAAGGAAAATAAATCTATAGCAAATTTATACATACACATACAGCCTACTTCTACAGACCAGTGTTTCTTGGTGTTCAGAACTCACGCACTGGGCGTCTGAGTCTAAAAATCAGGACTTTCCCTCCTCAGGGCCTGAGAAGCATGCCTTTGGCCAAACCACGTCGAGTTAAACTCCTTTGGAAAACAGCTCCAAAATCAGAAAGACAAGTCTTGGTGAAACTGAAGGATCTGCTTGCTCCCTCTTTCATCTTATGTCGAGAGGGTCACCACGCTCACACCTGTCTCCACACAATGAGACCCATGAGCAGGATTCTGGTGCTGTTTCTTTGGGAAAGGAGATGAGTCTACTTCGATTCATCTGCCTTTCCACAGGTCTCCTGGCGTCCAAAGGATACACACAGGTGTGACTGGTGAGCAGGGAGAGGGCAGTCTGCAGCCCGCTGGCAGGGACACTGGGTAAAGAAGGGCACTAAGGCAAGCTCTAACCGGGCTTCCTGCCCTTGGCCCTGTCCCCACTGCTCTATGTCTCTTGGCATAATGGAAAGAGCTTCTGTCCTTTCTCCTTTAAGCAGAGAAATTTGGCTCAATAAAGGTGAAATTGTTAAGCAAGGGAGGCTGGGGTAGAGGTGGGATGTACTTTTGCAGGGGGGGAGGAGGAGGACTGTGGGTACCATTATTTGCCTTCCTCTCCCATTCACTGAAGGTGGCAGGTCAGGGGAGAGGAGACTGAGATAGATCAGCCCTGCCTAGTCTATACCTCCAGGACGTACCGGCTCAGAGCAGTGATGTCCAACAGCAACCCACGCTGGTGCCCAGCCTTTCACCTTGAACCCACAGCACAGCCCTCACACCATGGCCCATGGCCTGGTTTCAGTGACAGCCAGCCGGGGCCTGAGGCCACACCAGGAGGGTGCCCCAACCCACACTTGACACTACCAGGCATGCATGTTTCCGGATCATGCAAAGTGAAGTAGCAATTTCAAAGCAGTGCTCAAGTCTCTCTGTGGGTTCTAGGAGGAGAAAAGAGCACACACCAAGACAAGGCGGGAGTGGAGAGGAGGAGGGAGAGGGCAGGGACAGCAGGAGGCAGACGAGAGCTCCTGAGAAGAACACTTTTACACTAGCAGGAAGATCTCTACTCTGAAAATATTTAACAAACATTTTTTCGAGTGCCTACTGTGTGCTGTAATCAAACAAGTGCCTCAGTTCCTGAGCTCTGGAGGGCAAGGACTCAGGACCCCCCTCTAAGAAGCCAGCATACAGAAGACGGGTCACCGCTTTGGAAGAACGGGCCTGCCTATCTGACCTCTGCACCTCCCCATCAAATTTGACCTCTAGATTGTAAGAAGTATCTGCAAACCGGTATTTGGGCCAAAGAAACACTAGTAAGAGCTGTACTTGAAAGATACACTTGGGAGTGCTTTGGGACTCTCGGAGGCTTATCAACGAGATGAGTAGTGGGAGGCTGAAGAAGTAGGAAGAATGAAGCCAAACAGGATTCAGGCATTTCTGTTACAAAGACCGCTACTGTGCTTCTTTTCTTCATCTTGAAAAATAACAATTTTCCAAGGAAAGATTGGCCAAAAAAGAGAATCTACGGGCTCTAAGAACATCCACGAGGTAAAAAAAAAAAAGCCAAGAGAATAAATAATACCTATGAACGTATTATTAACGGTTATTGAAAGATTTAACTGTTAACACTATAATTACAAAACACATTTCAGTATCAGATATAAGAACAAGGGATATTGAAACTAAGAGCATGATCTAGAATGAGAAAAGCAACCATTCGGAGGGGTACGCCAAGCCTTCATGTATCACCCTACTTCTTGATAATCTGCAAGCAGTGAGGAGTCATGGTGGGACAGCTCAACCGCATCAGTCTCTGCTCCCACGCCACGCTCTTCCTCTGCAGCCCTCTTGTCCACTGTGTGCCCTCCGGGGAAAGGTCCTTTCTTCCACATCTTCACAGCTTTACATCTCTCCACTGCTTCAAAGCCTATTTCAAATTCCCCCTGATCTTATTAGCTACACAGTACATCTTCATCTGAACAAATTTTACAATACACAGCACCATCTACCTAGCATTATATTTGCATTTATCTACACATATAATAATAATAATAGTAAATAATTATAGCTAACACTTACTGTGTTTCACCGTGTGCCATGCACTATAAATACAAGCTAAGTGTTTTATATACTTTCTTTTCATTAAACCTCATTACAGCTTTATGAGGTTAATATTATTATTATGCCCATTTTAAAAATGTAGACATTGAGACCATGTGAGAGATGGTGAAACGACTTGTCCAAGAGGTTACTGAGTTAGAAACTGATATATCTGGGATTCTACTAGCATAAAAGCTCCCTGAAGAAAATGCAAATTAAAACCACCATGAGGGCCAGCCCCGTGGCTTAGCGGTTAAGTGCGTGCACTCCGCTGCTGGTGGCCCAGGTTCGGATCCTGGGCTCGCACTGACGCACCACTTCTCCGGCCATGCTGAGGCCGCGTCCCACATACAGCAACTAGAAGGACGTGCAACTATGACATACATCTACTGGAGCTTTGGGGGAAAATAAATAAATAAATAAAATTATAAAAAAAAAAAAACACCATGAGATACCACTACTCACTTATTAAAATGATAAAAACAGGAAAAAATTGATAATACCAAGTGTTGTCAAGAATATGGAGTAACTGGAACTCTCATACATTGCTGGTGAGATTGTAAAATGGTACTGTCATTTTGGAAAACAGTCTGGCAATTTCTTATAAAGTTAAAAAAACACCAGATGACACAGCAATCCCACGCCTAAGTATTTATACCTATGAGAAATGAAGACATATGTCCACACCCAAAAATCTCATAGGCAAATATTTAGAGCAGCTTTATTCATAATTGCCCAAACTTAGAAACAACCTAGATGTCCATTAACTAGTGAATGGATAAACACATTATGGTATATCCATCAAATGGAATACTATTTAGAACAAAAAAGAATAAACTACTAATACATGCAACAGCATGGATGAATCTCAAATGTATTACGCTAAGTGAAAGAAGCCAGAATCCAAAGGCTATATACTGCATGATTCCATTTCCACGACATTCTGGAAAAGGGAAAACTGTTGGAAAAGAAGACTCATGAGTGGTTGCCTGAGGCTGGGGCTGAGGAGCTGACTATAAAGGGGTATGAGACAACTGTTTAGAGTGACAGAAACACTCTCTATCTTGATTGTGGTGGTAGTTACACAACTTTATACATGTGTTAGGACTCAACTGTAAACCAAAATGGGTAAATTTTATTGCATGTAAATTGTACAACAAACTTGACATTAAAATAAGTTCCCTGAAGACATGGATGTTAAGCCCCATTTAGTCAAAAGTTTCTATACTATTTCTGACTAAATCTATCAATTGAGCTAACTAGTAAACAGAAGAGCAAGCTAATCTGAACTTTATTACTATTCCATTTCCCTACTGATCTTTGGCAGACGAATTAGTGAGGAAAAAAAGAACCAACAAAAGATGACCAAGCAGGAAGAGAAGTCAAAAGTAGAGATGGTCTACGAATGCTGAATGACCTAAAGTTCACTGGACAGGTAAAAGCGGGTACCAACCTTAGTATGTTTCTTGATCTTCTGTTCAAAGATCTCAGTTTTACTAGAAGTTGAGGCTGCCTTCTCATCGTCATCATCTGATAGAAAATACTCCCCTGCGCTTTAAAAACAAAAACAAAAATAAATGTCAAAACTTAAAGTGCTTGGAACAGTGAGTATAATAAAACAAAGTACTTTTTATAATAAAAAAAGTATGTTTTAAATAATAAAACAAAGCATTTTTCAGCACCAATGGTGCAGAACTGTATGAAAAGCAGGAGTCACCCACACACCCTAATGAGCTGATAAAGAGATCAAGTGTGATAATGCCTATCGGCCTCCCTAAGGGTAACTAACTGGCCTCCGGAGCTGCCACTACATCAGATGCTTCAACAGCATCATCGCTGCCAAATTACAAAGAAAAAAAGGGGGTTTAAAACACGTGTCTGACTCCAGGTAGAACCAACTGCCTCCCAGACTCCAAATTCCTTCCTGTTCCAGGAAGTGAAGAATGGCACCGCCAGGGCGGCAGCAGTGCTGTGTGTCCTAAATCGTAAAAGAAGGAGAGGAATGTCTGAGAAGCAAAAGGGGAGGCTCTGAGCTCCATGAGGCAAAGACCATTTCCATCTTACTCTCCTTTTTCCCATCACCTCGCACAGTGCCTGGGCAATGAACACATTAAAAGATGTTCAGTACTTTTGGAAGGCAACTTGGCATGTATATCACAATCTGAAACATCCACACCCTTTAACCAGCAATAGGCAATCTCCGAATTAGCCTATTCTATTGACCCTGCGTGGTCACAAGTATCAGCCCAACGTTCCATGAAAAGGAATTAACACAGGGTCCTCATGCTCCCTGATTTCCCACATTAGAGTCTCCTACATGCTGCCAAGAAAACAAGCACTTAGATAAAAAGGATTAAGATTTTAATATCAAATGACATTTTTTAAAATGTTAATTCTAGTGAAAAATGTTATGCCTATTTGAATATAGCTATCTTCTCTGATGCATCTTCTGTTTGTTCAATTTTTAAGGAAAGGAAGAAAAGAAACACAGAAGAGCTGTACCTCTTCTGGACACTGAAGGGTCCACTTCCACACCTTTTTCATAAGGGGTGCCGCCATTCAAGAAGAGTTCATAAGTTCTACAAAAGAATAATATACTATGACAATAAATACTGTGGACAGTTTGAAACATGGAGTCCGTAGTGAGGTATTTTTTAGCACAGACACATTCACAGGCATTTTATTTTTGTCTCATTGGTAAATGAGAATGAAAACTGTTGATTCCTCCATGAGGTATTATCTCAGTAAATAAAGTTTCTTTCTTTCTTGTAGAAAACACATTTTTCTACATTAAAATGAGAAAGACTTATTGAGTCACTAAAGTGTTTTGACTTGTGTTAACGACTGTGTTAACGACAAGTTAATGATGTTTTTAAATGTATTTTTCAAATGTTTTAAACAATCATTTGAAATAAAGCTACTATGAATTTATATTATTTTTAAAATATAAAAGTAATGTGGATTGTTGTAAAAAGTTTGAATGGCATAGAAAAATGAGAGGTAGAAAATGAAAAATCCCTCCCCATTCCTTCCCCCCTAGTTTGGTAAGTCTCTTGTCCTATCTTTTCCCATGCAGATGCAAACAAATCTATAAACACAGTAAATTTCAACACTAACACGTTTTCTTTGCAGGGTGCATACTACCCAAGTGTTGAAAGTAGAAGGCAAAAGGCCTCTCTAATCCTCCTGCACTGCCTCCCCAGTTCTGCTCCTCAGAGGCAACAACCTCTGGGAACAGTTTACATAGATCCCACCCACAGACACACACAGATGCAGGTTTTCAGGAACAAAAGTAGAGTCACAGTATACATACGATTCTGCAACCTGCTTTTTTCATACAATAATATACATTGGAGATGTTTCTGAACCAATATATAGGCCTCCACCTCATTCAAAAAAACAGCTGTGACTTCACTTTCAGAAAGATGGAGTAGACTTTTCCCTCTCACTAGTTACAACTAAAAACCCTGAACATTATTTAAAAAAAAAAAATCACAAGAATCCTGGGCTTCTACATCCTCCTGGGGAGGAATGAGCTGCCCCTCCCCTTCCATTGGGGTGATGTCAGAGGAGGATCTCCGCCCTGTGGTGAGAAGGCCATACTCACCCCTGGGGTTAATTAGGAGCCACAGGAGGCAGGGAGCATTATCAGAATTAATCCTCACAACCACCCTTTAGGGTAGGGACTATTATAATCCCCCATTTTAAATATGGGGAAAATTGAGGCTTGGAGACATTAAGGAAACTGCTTACAGTTACACAGACAGAGCCAGGACTAGAGCTCTGAATTTTATAATTCCAAACCTGGAATCTCAATCACCATCCTACTGACTGCCCATTTGTATCTCTACTGTGAATTTCTTGTTTATATCCTAGACTTAGATTTTTTGTGTGTGCCCATTTAAAAATTTGGATTGTCTTTTTCTTATTCATTTTTGAGAGCTCTTTTTATATTAGGAATAATAACTTGCTGATTGTTATGTATAGATTGCAAATATTTGCTACAAGTCTGCCTTTTGGTCTTAAATTTTAAATTTGTTTACAGTGGCTGCCACTACGATTTCAATGTATCACCTACAGAAGAAAGGCGGAGTCATAAAAGACCTAGGGACCCTGGACTTGGCTTTCCCACTCCTGGCTGAGAATGAGGCTCTGTTTCAGCATTGTGAAATGTGCAAATACCACAGAAGATTACTGAAGGAATATGCTCAGCAGACAGCTGGTGCAAACATCTTTTAAAATCCCTATTCCCTATGTGGCACTTCTTCCTCCCTAGGATGAGACTGGGCATGCTGTTTTCATATGCTACCTCAAAGAACATTAAAATCAACATCCAAAGGCCTCTCCCCACAAGTTATTGAGATGCTAATAGAACATACACTCTGCAAACCTGAGGTATCCAGATTCTAAAAAATATATTTCTACAAAATTACTCATTTGGAAAGAATATATAGCCAACTTACTTTGCTGGAATAGGAATTCCACTGGCATCAAAAAGTTTAAGAAACACCCAGCCACAACTTAATTCTCCTCTGTCACCAGTTGACTAGGAAGTAAAAAGGTGTATGAAAGTTAATGTCTGAACCAGTCAAATTTATAAGCACATACCAAGTCCTTTCAAAGGAACAAAATTAGTCTTCATCTTTAGAACGAAAAAATTCTTCACAAGAAAATAAAGTGAAACACAGTGGAGTCCCATTTTACTTGCAGGTCAGATGGTAAAGGCAGTACGTCAAGTGAAAATCCTATCTTGTCAAATTGCTCTTGAAAATCCCCTAAACCTAATGACGCAGAAACTGTTGCTATTGTTTCTTGAGTGATATAAATTATTTTGTGGAATGATCTCAAACCACACCAATGCTACACGGGATTATGAAGCTTTGTCTCATTGAGAGATGGAACGCACAAATTAAATCATTCAAGGGTCTTTTTGCCCAGAACTCTACCCCTACTGTCAACTGCCAAAGGCCACTGGGGGCTGGCTTGGGGGACGTACTCCCCTTTCATATCCTACCCACCCATAACACATGTGGATGAATTTGCCTCAAAGAAATGAAAGGATGGCGTAATACCACTAATGTAATAACAATTGGCTCTCTGGGTTACCTCGAGGCCATGTATATGTACTACACCTATCAAAGTATTATTAGAATGTGGAGACCTTTAAGTACTATCACAGACCTACACATAAATTCCCTTTATAAAAATTACCACTCTGACAGGTCCCTTAATTAGAACCCTCAGCCACAAGGTTAGGTGCACCCTGACCCTCTAGGGCAGAGGTAAACCACTGTGCTGGAACGCCACTGAGCATCTTTTATCACTTTCTGCAAAGTCCCATCCTTTTCAAATCTTCAATCTTGAAAAGGACTGGAGTTCACTCAAGCCATAAATGTAAACAAATACACTTTTATTTTAAATGCTACTGAAAAAGCAGCACTAGATATAAAATTAGAGTCACTACCCTTCTCATTCCTCAGGAGATTAAAATTCTATTACACATAAAAACCTCAATTATTTTACTTGTAAATACAGACTTTTTTTAAAAAAAAAAAAACTTCCCTGATACATTAGAAAGTTTTGTCTTTAACTGACATACATTGCGAATATAAGAAATTCCAAGCTCAAATAATATTCCAAGATCTGGAGATGAAGAATTGGATCTGATAAAACAATCACCATCAAGCAAGCAGGGCAAGATGCCAGTAACCTGAAACAATAAGGAAACTAAAGTTACTAATAAAAACTAAAGATGGGAGGGAGGTTTCCGCTCTATTCATCTGTAAATGGTTTACGCCTTTGCACCATCATAAAGTCTTTTAAAGGAAACAAAAAGCAGACGGATTGAACTCATCTATTCCAATGAAATATCTTTACCTTCACTTACTCTTTGCTTAGAGTAGAGGCCTCTGGGTTCCCACAGGTGTTATGAAAATAGTATGTATATATAATAAGATATTTATATTAACTATTGTTCTTTGTAAACAGAACTAAAATTAAAGACCGCATACACACATTTGCGCAACTTTCCTGATGTGTGCCTTGTAAATTTTCCTTTCCCTTCCCTTTTGCTTATTCCATTTCCTTTCCCTGGACAATGCATCCCTCTTTCTTATCTATAAAATCCTACCCATCCTTCAAGGGTAGTTTCTCTTCTACAAAGCCTCCATGAGCCTAAGGACCAGAATTAATTTCACCTTCCTCTGTGCTTCCACAGCACCTGGAGCCCCATGACCATTACATCCTGCCTTTGTGAAGGTTACCAACAGTACCCACCCCATAGAGCTACGCTAAGGACTAAATAATACATATAAGGGCCTACCAGAGTGCCTGGCATGTGGTCAGAGCTCCAAAAATAGAGGATATTGTTATTATATGTGTATACGTTTCTTCCCTACTAACATGTAAGTTCCCACAATGCCTAAGAAGAATGCCTTGCACCTAACAGATGCTTAGTTTTATTCAACAAAGTCACACATTCTTATTATTTATCCCTCCAAATAGTTCATCTTTATATTCAGGAAAACACTAGAAAATTCTACCTTAAACACTTCACATACACAGAGATGCAATATCAGAATTGTGAAGTGTTGTGCGAAAATATAAGCAGAAAGGTGCTCAGAAGATCAAACCGGACTTTAGGAGTTGTGCTACAGACAAGTACAGAGAGACGCAGCACACAAGTGAGGTGGCTGGGCCTCCTCCATGTCCTGCGCCCTCTCATTGAACCTCTATCTTGCTTTAATATCTTTTGATGCAGTAAGAGGAAGGTTAATGAAGGGTTCTTAGGGTGCGGTGACACAAGGAAGTTAGCTGTGGGAGGGAAATAAATACTGAAGTAATGAAACCTTGGAGGTAGAAAAAAAGGTAAAGTAAAATAAACTATAGACAATTAATATTATCAAAACAACATAAAGATATCTTCGTCTTCACTGGCATCTATGTAACGCTGACTCAGTGGTTCGAAAGCACCTAACCCCATTCCAGTCTTTTCTGTTCCAGTCTCGACAGTACCTGGGTGTAATGTACCAGGCCTCTAGGTGTCACCCTTCATTTTGTCCGAAGAAAGCACAATTCTCATTAGCACAGTTGGACACTCCATTTTTGAAAAACACTTCCTAAACTTTATCTTTTTCTTTTCATTTCTCCAAAGGGTATTTTCTAGAATTGAACCCTGAAATCCATTGAATGAGATGACTCATAGGAATTATTACTTTGGTGAGTCAAAAACATGAGTAATTTTTATCAAAGTCTTCAAAGAACCTTAAAGAATCTAAAGATTCAAATCTGGCCCCATATATTCTGTACATAACATAAAAACGTTATTTCAGGAATAGACTTGGACAGATTCATTTTATTTATTTATTTATTTTTTATTTTATATTCTCCCCCAAGGCCCCAGTAGATAGTTATATGTCATAGTTGCACATCCTTCGACAGATTCATTTTAGAAATTAATCATATAACACACATGAGGTAAAAGAAGTTCATGTTTCATTCCATTCACTCAGCAGATTACTTACCTGGGGAGAAAAGGTCCATGTCTTGGGCTTTTTAGGTTGCCATGTGGCTCTGACTGTATGAATGTTGCTCAGAACCTGAAATGAGATTTTCCCATCTGAAATCATGTTGTGGAAAGCATGATCAAAGGTGTCTGAAGCATCACCACTTCCAGGTCCCAAACAGTTACCAGTGGCTCCACTGTGTGGAACAGCGCAGGAGGGGGAACTTTCACTTCTTACTTTGTGCAATTCTGTAATTTTTTTTTTCTTTTTACATCAAGTACATATATAACTTTTAAAATGATTAACACAAAACAAGTGTTATAGCACTTACTAATAAAACAATGAAAGAACTGACAAAATGAATTCAGACTCAGATCTTTGCACTAGTAATAAATTATATTAAGTGAAATACTTGATATCTGAGATAGGTTTACCAGAAAAGTAAGTGAAATTTCAGGTACAAATGACCTTTTAAGAAACGTGACCCATAAAAGCATTTCATATGTAGTCCATTACCCTGCCCCTAAGACAGACAATGCTAACAGCTCAGATACACAGTTACAGTTTTCTTCAAGACCTCTAGGCCCATAAATTATAGTTTTCCTGCAATTTAATCTCTTATAAAATGCTATTGCAAGAAGTTAATCCTACAACATACATAAAACAATGAAATACAAAAGGAGCAAAAACTGTAAAGAAGAGTTCAAATTCTGGAATGTTATAGCCAAAATTGACAACTTCCAAAGGACAGATAATATATAATTTTTATTTTAGATAAAAATGTTTTAGTATAACACTTCTAAAACTAAACTTTAAAAATAAATAGAAATAATCCCAAACACATCATATTAGGTCAAATTCAATTCATTGTCCCCCATGTCCCTATTGGTAGGCAACTAGGAGTACCTCATTGGCAGCCGAGTTGTTTCCACATAAAGTAAATCCCCATTACCTTCAACAACTAATAAATATGAATTATTTAAACTCTTCCCAAAATAATATATACTCTCAACCTGGACTCTTAGACTGCAAATTTCTTCTGATTATTACCTGGTGTTTAATGTAAAACTGCATTTTATTTATTCTAAGGTCCCTGTTGGTTTTTCAAGAAGTGTCTCCCACTTCTAACAGCCAAGAAGTCCTTGGCAATCAGCGAAACTGAGATCTCATATTATCTCTGCTTTTATCTTTTCAACTTGGAGAATGCTGATTTTGATTCAGGAGCAACTTCTTTAGATTCAGGAGTAAATTATTCTGCTTGGTAATTTTAAATCTTTCTTCATTTATAGACTCTGAGAGCTAAAAAGGACTTAGTCGAACCATCTCATTATACATTTGAGAAAAATGCAGCCAGAGAGGGTGAGAGACTGGTTGAGAATCATTCTGTTTTCTGCACAAAACCAGAACACAAAGGATAAAGTAATCGAGGATTCAAAAACTTGAGATTTTTTCATTTAGCAAACTGCATTAAGAATGTATAAGGACTTCTGCTCAAGATGAATTTATGCTTCAACATAACTGCTCTGCTACAAACATAAAGCAGTAAAGTTAAAAAGACAGAGTAGCACTCAAAAGTAAGATGAATACTTCAATGGACCATTAAAGAAAAAAGATAAGCAAAGGAGAGGGTGAGACTAAAACCGGGGGTCTCCTGGGCTCTGAGTCTAGAAGCAGGATATGGTGGCAAGGAGATGGACTTGTATGTCACAGAGGCTAAGGGTACCCAATACATGATAGAGGAATAGAGACAGCTTTACTGCTTAAAGCCAGCAGGGTGAAAAAAAAACGGTGGCCAAGCTTCCTCCTCAAAGGAAGTAGTGAGCCTAAGCAGGTAGGAGGACAAAGATGGAGCCACGACACCAGGATCAGAACCAAGTCAACAAGTGGGTCTTTTAATGAACTGGTGACATTCCTGACATTATCTGAGATCAAGAACTCTAAACTCCACTATAAGATCTGGTTCTGGACCAGGGTCGGGAGGTAGTACTGGTGGTAGTAACCACAACACTACTAGAAAGGGGAAAAGCAAGCAAAGTATCTTCCACATAAAATGTGCCTCTAAATTTACATGACAAAATCAAATACAAACAATACAGGAAACAACCCTGAGCATAGAAATTAACAAAATATGTTGGTATATATAATTAAATATTGATTATTAAAAAAAAAAGCCAAATGTGTTTGCATAAAAAAAATTCTAGGCAAAAATAACAAGGTGAGGGCAGTAGATAGCTAAAGCATGTTAGTATCTTTGGTGTATTAAGGAGGAAGAGAGAAACACAAAGTGGTTTTAGATTTATGAGAATAATTTGTAGTTAAGTAGGTATGCTAAAAATTTAAAGGTAACCACTTAAATAAGGGAAATACAATCTATAGATTTCAAACCAACAGTAGAAAAAAATGGAATGCCAACAACAATATTTCAACAGCTGAGAGAAACAAAAGCAAAGGAAAAAGATGATAAACAGAAAATACACACACACAAATGGGGGAAATAAGTCCAAATATATGGATAATTATAACAGATGAGGTTAGTCTAACATTATTTACTCAATCCAGATATAGACAATATAAAAAAAGACAGTTATAAGCCTATTTAACTTATAAACAGTAATGCAAAATCCCAAATAAATAGTAGTGAATCTAACTCCGCAATGTTTTGTTTTTAAACAAAATGAAAAATTTATAATCAAGAAGAGCTTATCCCAGGGTAGAAGGATGTTTCAATATCAGAAAATTTGATATTGAAAAATCTATTGTGGCACACCACATCAACAAATAAAAAGAGAGAAATCATATGATCATTTCAACAGATGCAGAAAAGAATTTGCTAAAAGTCAACATTCACTTATAATATGAAAACTTGGAACAGAACAAAATCAACTTAACCTAAGGAAGGGTATCCGAAAAACCTGCAACAAACATCTCAACGATGAATCTTTAGAAGTATTTACATTTAAATCAAGAAGAAGACAAGGCAGTCCCTGGCCAAAACAATAAGACAGGAAAAAGACACAAGGTATAAAAAGGAGAGAGACAAAACTGTCTTTATTTGCAAGTATACAGTATACAACTATATACATAAAAAATCTAAGAGATTATATAAAATGTCTAAATAATACTATATTTTTAAAGTAGTAGAAATAATAAGCGATTTCAGTAAAGTTTCGGGATACCAGATCAACTTTCAAATAACAATAACTTTCTATACATCAATCGTAACCAATTAGAAAATATGAGAAGAAAAAGATTCCAATTATTATAGCCACCAAAAGTAGCTAATTTTTAGGAAGTAACAGAGTGAGGAGAGGGCAGATAGAGAAACAAGTTAAATGACAACACAAGGAAGTGAACAGACGAATCCCCCAGAACTGTGCTATCCAATACAGTAGTCACTGGCCACATGTAGCTATTTAACTTTAAATCACTTAAAATTAAATTAAATTAAAAACTTAGTTCCTCAGGCATACCAGCCATGTTTCAAGTGTTCAATAACTACATGGGGTTAGTGGTCACCGTACTGGACAGCACAGACAGAACGTTTCCATTATCACAAAAAGGTCTATTGACAGTGCTACTCCAGAACGTGAGACATTCTACATGACAATGGACCCAGTTTCTTCAACCAGTCAATGGCACAAAAAAGGTGAGAGAAGGGGGACTGTTAGATTAAAAGAGACTTAAGATACATGACAACCAAATGCAGTGTGTGGACCTTGTATGGATCCTGACTCAAACAAAACAACTACAAAAAGAAATTTTTGAAAGAAGAGAGAAATCTGAATATGGACTGGGTATTAGATGAAAATATGGAATGATTCTTAATATTTCAGGGTGTGACAATGGTGGTTATATAAGAAAAGTGGCTATGTAAGAAAATGTTGATATTTTTATACACGTATAAATGTAGATGCACATACGCAAAAATAAAATGAAATGTCACAAGTTTTCACTACAACATTTTTATAAAAACTGAAGGAAAACACTGGGGACAGACAGATTAGCCAGTTTAGCAAAATCTTGATAATTATACTATTCTCTCTACTTCTGTGAATGTTTGAAGTTTCATGATAAAAATTTGATTTTTAAATGAAAAGAGCAGATTAGAAATAACCATGTCAATCTATTACCAAGGTGACTTCACGTTTTACCACATTTTAAAGTCATAATATCAAATATGTTACTCAATACTATTCTTTTGATGGAATGACCCAGTGCTATGCAAAAGAACTCCATTAAAACTTTCTGTGATGATGGTATGTTCTGTGTGTGCTATCTAATAGGGTGGCTAGCCATTAACAACATATGGCTATCGAGCATCTGAAATGTAGTTAATGACATTGAGGAACTAAATTTTAAATTTTATTTAATTTTAGTTGTCTTCAACTGATATTAATTTAAAATTATTTTATATTTAATTTAAATAAATAATTAATTACCTAAATTTAAATAGCCATTCAGCTAGTGGCTACTGTATTTGAGTGCTGGACAATGATTTAATTTGCAATAAATATGGCTGTACATTTATCTAAAAGTGACAATAAAAACAAGGTATTTAGTGCCCTATGATCCAGCCATCCCACTACTGGGAATCTATCCAACGAACCTGAAATCAACAATCCAAAGAGACTTATGCACCCCTATCTTCATTGCAGCATTATTCACCATAGCCAAGAAGTGGAAGCAACATAAGTGTCCCTCGACTGACAACTGGATTAAGAAAATGTGGTATATATATACAATGGAATACTACTCAGCCATGAAAAAAGACAAAATCATCCCATTTGCAACAACATGGATGGGCCTGGAGCGTATTATGTTAAATGAAATAAGCCAGAAAGAGAAAGACAAACACTGTATGATCTCACTCATTTGTGGAATATAAACCAACACATGGACAGAGAAAACTGGACTGTGGTTACCAGGGGCAGTGGGGGTGGGGGGTGGGCACAAGGGGTGAAGAGAGTCATATATATGGTGATGGACAAACAAAAATGTACAACCCAAAATTTTACAATGTTAGAAACCATTAAAACCTCAATAAAAAAAAAACAAGGTATTTAGGTTTAAATTTAACAAAATGTATGCAAGACATTTATGGAGAAAATTATGAAACATTATGATAAAATAAAAATGAATATCATAATAAATGGAAAGATCATGCCATATGTTTAAGGGCTACAAGACTTAATATTGTAAAGATTCTACTAAAATTAATCTATAAATTCAATGCAATTCTCCTAAAAATCCCAACATAGTTCATCATGTAATTTAACAAGCAGATGCTAAAATTCGTATGGAAAAGCAAAGGATCTAGATTAGTTAAGAATAATTTATATAGAAAGCAAACTGAGGGGATGTACCATATTACAAAGCCACAGTGATGAAGACTGTGGTATTGGTCCAGTGAAAGACAAATACACCAACTGATCAGAACACAGAGCAGAACCAGATCCACAGACAGATGAACACTTGTTTCACAAAAGAGCCATCTTGCAAGTCATGGGGAAAGGACAAATTCTTCAATAAATGTTATTGGGACAATTGCTATAAATAGGAATGGAATAGAAATAAATGGAATAAATAGAAAAAATTAAATTAAATCTCTTCTTTACAGAATACACAGAAATAAATTCAAGGTAGATTCAATACCAAGTGAAGAGAAATATTTAGAAGAATATATGAGAATATCTTTATGATCCTGACATAGGGAAGGATTTTTTAAACAAGACACAAAAATCATAAACCATAAATGAAAAGATTGATACACCTAACTACTTTAAAACTTCTGTTCTTTGAAAGTCAGCATAAACAAACTTAAAAGACAACCCACAGACTTGGAGATGTTTGGAAAACAAATAACCAACAAATTTTCCAGTATTTATCTAGAATTACAAATCAGTTATATATGTAATGTAATATTGTTATGTTATATTAAATTACATGAAATTTGAAAACCTAACTAAAAATTTTAAATCTATAAAAATCCAAAAGAATGAGCAAAAGATATGAAGTACAATTCATGATGGAGGAAATCTAATTGGCTGATCAACATATGAAAACATATTCAAAACCCTATCAGTAATCAGAGAAATGAAAACCAAAACCACAATGAGATTCCATTTCATACCCAAAATATCGGTGAGATAATACCAGGCGTTAGTTAGGATGTGGAGAAATGGGGACTGTCACACACTGCTAGTGGCAGTATAAACCCAAAGAAGCCCTTAGGCGAGTAATTTGGCATTACCTAGAACAGTTGAAGATGTGCACTCTCCACCATCCAGCAGTCTACTCCCAAGTATATATTCTGAAGACGTGTCTCACATGTACACAAACATGTACAAGGATGTTCACTGAAAGTCTATAACAGGGGCTGGCCCAGTGGTGTAGTGGTTAAGTTTGCATGCTCTGCTTCAGCGGCCTGGGGTTAACAGGTTCAGATCCCAGGCACAAACTGATGCACCACTTATCAAGCCAAGCTGTGGCAGGCATCCCACATATAAAGTAGAGGAAGATGGGCAGAGATGTTGGCCCAGTGCCAATCTTCCTCAGCAAAAAGAGGAGGATTGGTAACAGACGTTAGCTCAGGGCTAATCTTCCTCACCCAAAAAAAAAAAAAAAGTCTGTAACAGTAAAAGTGTTCCTCAACAGAATAGGATAAATACATTGTGGTATATCCATATAATGGAATATCATTCAACAGTTAAAAAGAATGATCAAGAACAAAATCTGTCAACTTGGATAAATCTCAAAAACATAATGTTGAGGGGAAAAACAAAGTTGCAGAAGGATACAAGCATAAGATATCATTTTATAAACCATGAGAATATTAAAAATTAGGCTATATGAAATTAATAAAACAAAGTTTAGGATAGTGGTTACCTATATGGAGGGAGGAAAGAAACGGGGAGCAGGAAGGGTACATTGGGGATTTCAATCATATTTGCAGCACTTATTTTTAAATTAATAGACTTTATTTTTTTTTAGAAAAATTTTAGGTTTACAGAGAACTTAAGCAAGTACTTATTTTTTATTTTTGAAAAAGTCAGAAGTACATATTGCAAACTGAGAGGCTTCAATAGAACTAGGTGATAAGGCCATGGGTATCTATTATGCTTCTCTGCATGTTTCTGGGTATTTGAAATAGTTCATAATTTTAAAAATATTGCTAATTCCAATAAAAATCAGATTGGGGTATAAATATATATATATAAAAGGAAATATTATAAAATATAAAAATATATATATATAAAAGGATGTACTATTTCTTAATGAGGTAAGGATTTTCAATTAATTTTTAAAAGAGTGAAATATACAACAGTGGTTAATCATGAAATGTGTCAAACATACCAGACAAGTTAAAAGAACCTTACAGTGAACTCCCATACACTCAACATCTAGATTCTACCACTGCCATGTTACTACACCTGCTTTATCACATATATAATCTATCCACCCATCAATTCACCTTATTTTTTGATGCACTGCAAACTTGCAAACATTAGTAAACTTTTCCCTAAATGTGTTAGCATGCATATCATTAACTGGAGTTCATTATTTGTTCATGGTTCTTTTCTTTTTTGTGTGTGTGAGGAGACCAGCCCTGTGCTAACATCTGCTGATCCTCCTCTTTTTCTGCTGAGGAAGACTAGCCCTGGGCTAACATCCGTGCCCATCTTCCTCCACCTTATATGGGACGCCGCCACAGCATGGCTTGCCAAGCAGTGCGTCGGTGTGCACCCGGGATCCGAACCAGCAAAGCCCAGGCCACCGCAGCGGAGCACGCGCACTTAACTGCTTGCACCACCAGGCAGGCCCCATGGTTCTTTTTTTGATGTAAAATTTAATATAATGAAATTCACAAACCTTATTTTTATCTTATACATAATGTCCAGAGTGGAGAGAGGAAAGTGGACTGTCTAGGGATCACAGGTCCTGACTTACGACACAGTGAGTGCTGTCAAGGAGGCCTAGCAAGGAGCCTGAACTTCCACCAGGGCCCAAAAGTGAGGAGGCACACCTTCCCCCAGGGTTGTGAACAGAGGCCAAGTGGGGAACCTGGACTTCCATTCTCACCTGGCAGTAGTGAGGTGGCACCCAGCACGGTGTCAGAGTCCTGCTAAAACAGAAGTTTAAATAAGATCCAGAGACTTTCAACACCCAAAATGTCCAAGATACAATAAAAAAAATCTCTCATTATACCAAGAACCAGGAAAATCTCAATTTGAATGAGAAAAGACAACCCACAGACACCAACACTGAGATGACATAGATGTTGGAATTATCTGACAAGCATTTTAAAGTAGCCATCTAAAAATGCTTCAGTAAGTGACTACCAATATGCTTGAAACAAATTTAAAATATACAAAGAAATACAAAGTCTCAAGAAAGAAATAAGGAAATCTCAACAAACAAATGAAAGATATAAAGAACTTAATGGAAATTTTAGAACTGAGAAATACGATAATCAAGATAAAAAAACACACATAGGGGATAGACTCAGCCACAGAATAGAAAAGAGAAAAAAGAATCCATGAACTTGAAGATAGGAAAATAGAAATTATGCAATCTGAACAACTGAGATAAAATAGATGGGAAAAAATGAACAGAGTCTTAGGAACCTGTGGGATTATAACAAAAGATCTAACATTTATGTCACCAGATTTCCAGAGGAGAGGAGAGTTTGGAGCTTGAAAAGTATTCTCAAAGATAATGACTGAAAAATCCTCACATATGGTAAAAGACATAAAGCCACAGTTTAAGAAGCCAAGCAAACCCCAAACAGGATAAGCCCAAGAAATCCATGACAAAGCACACCACAAACTTCTAAAAACTAAACACAAATATCTTCAAAGCAGTGAGAGAGAAACAATACCTAGATGTTAGGGGAAAACCAGTTCCAATGACAGTGGATTTCTCATCAGATATCACAGAGGCCAGAAGGAAGTGGCATGATATTTTTCAAGTACGAAAGAAAAGAATCGCCAACCCAGAATTCTGTATCTAGTGAAAATATCTTTTAGGAATGAAGAGAAAACAGAGAGAGTCTCAGGTAAAGAGAAACTAAGAGAATTTGTGGCCAGCAGACCTACCCTAAAAGAAGAGTTAAAGGAAATTCTCTACACAGAGAGGAAGTGATAAAAGAAGGAATCTCATCACATCAGGAAGGAGGGAAGAACGGGAGAAAGAGGAAAAAGACAGGTGATACAACAGATCTTTCTCGTGAGTTGTCTACATTACGCTTGATAGTTGAAGCAAAATTATACTACCGTGTGACGTGGTCCTCAGTGTACGCAGAAGAAATATTTACGACAATTATGTTATAAAGGAGGGAGGGTAAAGAGAATTCAAGGGGGATAAGGTGTCTGTAGGTCATTCAAACCGGAATGTTGACGCTAGTCAACTGTGGTAAATTAGGTACGCATAAAACAATACCTAGAGCAACCACAAAAAAACCTAGACAAAGAGATCCACTCAACAACAACACTGCAGATAACTCAGAATGGAGTTCTAAAACAGGTTCAAGTAACACACAGGAAGGCAGGAAAAAGAAAACAGAGGAATGAAAAAGAAAGGGAATAAAGAGAAAAAAACACAGCTAGCTAAAGATTTAAAATTCTCTTCTGGTATCTGCCTGCTTTTGGATGCTTTTCAGTGCCTTAAGGTAGTTTTTGTATATTACCCAAAATTTACAGTTGTCATCACTGGGCAAGTCGTTCCCAGAGGAACTTCCTCAGACATTACTGGAAGTGGCATCTCGTTAATTAGTTTTAATAATAATGCTTTTTATTTTTAATTAGGCTTAGATTTATTAAAGAAGTATTCTTAAGTAAATAGCATGAGTACTTGTGTAAGTATTAAATATGTTCTATAACTCCTTAATTTGAAAAATTTTTTCCTGATTAAGTGATTTTTTATTGAGATATAACTTACATATAACATTGTATGAGTCTAAGGTGTACAACAGGTTGATCTGATACATTTCCATACTGCCCTACGTTGACCACCATAGCTTTAGCTCACACCTCCATCATGTCACATAATTATCATTTCTTTTTTGTGATGAGAACATTTAAGATCTAGTCTCTTAGCAATTTTGAAGTATATAATACACTATTGTTGCCTATAATCACTATACTCTGCTGCTTTCATCATTATGAAATGACCCTCCTTATTTCTGGTAAGACTCCTTATTTGAAATCTACTGTTTCTGATACTAACACAGCTTACACAAGTTTAATTATGTTTGGTGTTTGCCTGGTCTATCTTGTGGATGGTGTACCATTATATCATTAACCCGTCTGTCTTTTTTTTTAGGAGAGGAAGGCTCTCCTTTATTTTTTTTATTATATAAGTTCCAGGTGTACAGCATTATAATTCGACATCTGTCTACACTATAAAGTGATCACCACCACAAGTCTAGTTACCATCCATCACCACACAGTTGACCCTCCTGACCCAACCCTCTTCACCTCTGGTAACCACTAACCTGTTCTCTCTATCTATGAGTTTGTTTTTGTTTTATTTCGCTTGTTCATTTGCTTTGATTTTTTAGATTTCACAGTGAAATCATTTTTCTTTCTCCATCTAACTTATTTCACTTAGTATAAGACCCTCAAGGTCCGTCCATGTTGTCACAAATGGAAAGATTTCATTCTTTTTTATGGCTGAGTAGTACTCCATTGTATATATACCCCATATCTTCTTTATCCATTCATCCATCAGTGGACACTTAGGGTGTTTCCCTATCTTGGCTATTGTAAATAATTCTGCAATGAACATGGGGGTGCATATATCTTTTCAAATTCATGTTTTCATGTTCTTCAGATAAATATATGTACAGAAGTGGAATAGCTGGATCATATGGTAGTGCTGTTCTTAATTTTCTGAGGAATCTCCATACTGTTTCTCAATTTAAAAATCTGACATAAATTAGTTTCATAAATCAACTTCTATTATCTTTATATAAAATAACTTCTATTACTTTGATATGTTATTTAAAATAAAATTCCAATCTTTGTTTTATGTTCTCACATATGAGACTAGGGAGAGGTACAGCAAGAAGTATCAAATCAGATCTAAGTAAAAGAAGGCAACTCACCTTTTCTTGGTCACTGACGACACCTACTGGCTCATTTATGGAAGTGGCTTTGTGCAGTGTGTAGAGGTGAAGAAGGGCCACCATAAGACCCCAAGTTCCCTTCTTTACTCCCAGTTCAGATGAAAGAAGGGCACTTTCCTCACGCTGGGAGTGAGAAGTATACGTAGCATGAACAAAGCTAGACCCACAAACTCCTCCAAACCTGATCCGCTATCAGCGCTCCCCGTCTCACTGAATGTCACCACCATCCCTCCAGATGTGGAAGTCAGACCTAGTGTCATGCTTGACACCCGACTCTCCCTCACTCTCATATCCAAACTATCACCAAATTCTGTTGGTTCTTTGTGGGGTTTTTTGAGGAAGACTAGCCCTGAGCTAACATTGGTTGCCAATCCTCCCCCTTTTTTTTGCTGAGGAAGATTGGCCCTGTAATAGCCACACCCATCTTCCTCTACTTTATATAGGACGCCGCCACAGCACAGCTTTAATAAGCGGTGCGTAGGTCCACGCCCAGGACCCGCACCTGCCATCCCCAGGCCACCAAAGCAGAGCACACGAACTTAACCGCTACACCACTGGGCCAGCCCCCTTGTATTGGTTTTTACCTCTTAAATATCCCTCCAGCCTTAGCTCTCATCTCCACCTCCACTTCCCCAATCTAAGTTATCATCATCATCTCTCATCTAGTCACACTGACTATGTTCTACGTATTGTTCCAAGTGCTTTACTTATATTAACTCATTTAAGGCTCACAGCGACCCTAAGAGATGTGTACCAGACAAGGAAAGTGAGCGAGAGCAAGCTCAAGCAATTTGGTCCGTGTCTCACACCCAGCTGGTGGAGCCAGGGTTAATCCCAGGCAAGTTGGCTCCAGATTTTTTCTTGAAAGTGACAATTGCTGCCCTTTGGCCAACACACTGTGACACAGCCCCCAAATGCTCTACTCAGGTCCCTTCTGGCCCCCCTCTAATCCATTTCCAGAGAGGAGCCAGAGATCTTCCCAAAACATAAATCTAGCTCATGTCACTTCCTCCAACGACTCTCCTGGTTTTAGAATAAAGACAAAACTCCCTACGTCCTGGCTTACGAAGCCTCACGCTGTACTCCTTCCCGACATCCCCATTTCACCCACCTACACTTCTCTTGCTCTCTCCACTCACCACTCTGGCCTCCTGCTTCTCAAGCCCTCCCGACCGAGACCTTTGCCTGTGCTGTTCCTTCGGCAGGTACACGCTTCCCTTTTCTCTTCACCTTGTTAAGGCCTACTCACCCCTCAGATCTCAACTCAAGCACCACCTCCTCAGGAGGTTAGACTATTGATCTGAAAATTCCTTTCCAGTGCGAAAAATTTCCCTCTAAGCAATGCTTTAGCTAACATCCCATAAATTCTATGGTACATTCTCATTTTTTGTTCAGTTCAAAATATTTTCTAATTTCCCTTGAGATTTCCTTTTAATCCATTGACTATTTAGAAATCTGTTGTTTAATTTCCAAGTGTTTATGGATTTTTCCAGTTATCTTTCTGTTACTGATTTCTAATTCAATTCCATGCGATCAAAGACCACATATTGTATGATTTCAATTCTTTTCAATCTGTTCAGGACCATCTATCTTGGTGAATGTTCCATATGCACTTAAAAGAATGTGTATTTTACTATTTTGGGGTGACGTATTGTACAAATGTCAATTAGATCCAGTTTGTTGATGGTGTTATTCAGTTCTTTCATAACCTCACTAATTTTCTGTCTACTTGTTCTACAGATTACTGAGATAGAAGTGTTAAAGTCTCCGATTATAATCGTGGCTTTGCTCATTTCTCCTTTCAGTTCTATCAGTTTTTACTTCATGTATTTTTTTTTAATTTTTTGTTTATTGCAGTAACATTGGTTTATAACCTTGTAAAAATTTCAGGTGTACATCATTATACTTCTATTTCTGCATAGATTACATCATGTTCACCACAAAAATACTAATTACAACCCATCACCACACACATGT
>JABWHU010001435.1:3078241-3149073 GCA_014189135.1 Dicerorhinus sumatrensis harrissoni | reverse complement strand
TAATCCAGTTTCAGTTCTGTCTCAGCGGTAATTTTTCCACGAGTAGTTGTAAATTGGCTATGTCTGTGGGAGGAGGTGAGTTCCGAGTCTGCTTACGCCGCCATCTTGACTCGGTCCCCCTACTTCATGTATTTTGATGTTAGGTATGTACACATTTAGGATTGTTACATCTTTGTGACGACATGAATTGTCCCTTTTATCATTATGTAATTTCCCTCTTTATCCCTGGTAATTTTCCTTGTTCTGATGTCTACTTTACCTGATATTAGTATCTTTTGAATGGTATTCTCTTTTTCCATCCTTCTACTTTTAACCTGCATACATTATTATATTTAAGGTAGTTTCTTGTACATAGCATATAGTTGGATTTCTCTCACTGTGGTTTTAATTTGCATTTCCCCAATGACTTATTATATGTTGAGTATCTTTTTATAAGCCTATTTGCTTTTTCATATTTTTTTAAGTGCCTGTTCAAGTCGTTTGCCCATTAAAAAAAAAAAGAGTTACCTTTTTATTTCTTGGACATCCTTGACTTGTTCCTGATATTAGGGGAAAAGTGTTCAATATTTCACCATTAAGTATGATGATGCTAGCTTTAGTTTTCTCTTGTTGTCCTTTACCAATTTGAAGTTCCCTTCTGTTCCTAGTTTGGTGAGAATTTTTTAAAAATCATGCATGAGTGTTGAAATTTGTCAAACGCTTTTTTCTACATCTATGAGATGATCCCATAATTTTTCTTGTTTAATTCTGTTAATATGGCAATGATCTATTTTCAAATGTTAAATGTTGGTTACACAGGGGTGTACATTTGAATTCCTGGAATAAGCCCCAAATAGTCATGATATGTTGTCCTTTTTATATACTGCTAGATTCAATTTGCTAATATTTTGTTTAGGATTTTAGTTTTGATATTCATGAGGGATACTGGTCTTGTACTTTTTCTTTCTTGTAATGTCTTGCCATATTTTGGTATCATGTTTTTCCTGGCTTTATGAAATGAGCTGGGAAGCATTTCCTCTTATCTATTCTTTGGAAGAGTTTGTATACTATTGGTATTATTTCTTCCTTAAATGTTTGGAGGAATTCACCAGTGAAGCCATCTGTGCCTGGAGTTTTCTTTATGGGGAGGTTTTTAATTACAGTTTCAATTTCTTTGACAGAGGTTATTCAAATTTTGTATTTCTTCGTGTCAGTTTCAGTAAACTATAGTTTTCAAGGAATTTATTTATCTAAGTTGTCAAATTTATTGGCATAAAGTTGTTTATAATATTCCCTTGTTCTCCCTTTAATGTCTGCGAGATCTGTGGTGAGGTCTCCATTTTCATGTCAGATACTGATCATTTGTTTCTTTCTTTTTTAAAATTTCTTGATCAGTCTTACTAGGCATCTCTCAATTTTATTAATCTTTTCAAAGAATAAACTCTTGTCTGTTTTGATTTTGTTTTATTTTCTATTTCATTAATTTCTACTCTTATCTTTATTATTTCCACCATTCTACTTTCTTTGGGTTTAACACACTCTTTTCCAGCCTCTTGAGTTGGAGCTTAGATCACTGATTTTAAGACATTCTTTTTGTCCAGTATATTCAATTAAAGCTATAAATTTCCATCTAAGCACTGTTTAAGCTGTATCTCACAAATAAATCAATTAATTTTTAAGAGTCTTTCAAATTCTTTGTTTAGTACTGGGTAAAAAATGTTCTCTTAGGAATCAGGGAAGAAGAGAATGAAAAAGGACACAAGGAAACATTGTAAAGTGATAGCAATGCTCCATATCTTGACTGGGATGTTGGCTATTGAGGTGTGTACATTTGCCAAAAATGCAATACTCTGTACTCTTAAGACCTGAACTGTACACAATACTAGAAGATAGGCAACAGTACCCTTCTGTAGGTGAAAGATATAAGGCTCAGAGGAGTTAACTGTGATGTGCCAACTTCACACACTCAGCAACTGGAAGAGCCAGGAGTTAAGCCTGTGTCATGAGAACCCACGTGGTTTGCACTCGACCAAATATTATTTTATATATATACATACACATATGCATATACTTATACACACACACACACATATATATATAGAGAGAGAGAGAGAGACAGACAGACAGACAGACAGACCCTGTGCAGTACATGCTTCATATGTGGCATTAACAAAATGTTTTCCATCCTGGTGTGAACTGATTGAACTCCTCAGTAAGCTCACCTTATTACCATCAAATAGACAGAGGCGTACGTGTCTGCTGAGAACCTGGAGGCTCGTTCCTGGAAGGGGAATCATTTTACAGCTCCAGAGGGTCAGAATCAATGCAACGCGACTTGGTCTTGACCTAATCTGAGAGAAAAATTAGTTATAAAAAAAAGGTTTACTTTTTTGACTTATAAGACAAATTCATTTTCAAAGCATCTTTTGTACTTAAAGTGTAGATAGAATAAAAAAGAACAAAAGGAAAAATTTTACACACAAACATACACACGTAAGAGAAGTTTCAATAGTCTGTTCAATTTAAGTCAAAACTTCGGTTAAATTTTTCATAAATATTCATATTAGAAATATTTGCATTTTTTAGGTAAATACCTAAAAACTGTAATGAAAAGAACAGTCAGTACAATCAGGTAAAATGCATGACCTGACCATGGAATCACTGTATTCCAGGTTCATTCTTAAGGTTCATTCTTACATAATGTGGCTAAGTATAGAAGGTCACCAGAGCATATAACCAATGACACCTGGCATTAATATTACCCAGCTAGCTCCTCCTTGTCTTAATTTAATTTAAGCATTTACCTACATTGTTCCTTGGCTTCTTACACAGATGTTTTGACAGAGAGGATGCACTGACCACTGGATGTGATTATGCAATTCTACTTCACAGGTATAGTTCAGAATGTCAATAAATAAACTGGCATTCTGGTTTCTTATTTAAGAACATCTTCAATTCTTAACATTCTGCTTTCTGGTCATAAGCCTTGCCATTTAAATAACTCATATCATTGAAAAAATAAGACAGTATCTAACAGCTTGTTATCTTTTCAATTTAAGAAATGAGAGCTGAATATTTAGTTATCTGGGTACAAGTTCATAATATTAAATGCCATTTAGTCAAGTATTAGTACACCAAACAGACCAAATACAACATCTTCATTGACTTGCAATAAAAGAAACTTAATCCTAAGAAGGTTCTAGGCAATGCTTAGGTTGAGAGGAAAAAGGGCACTAAAATTCTGCACCACCCCTTGCCACAAAACCTGCCCACACTGAGTCCTCTTCTTCCCTGGAGACTCTGGGGGAGGAAGGGAGAAGAACAGAAGGTAAATAGGAAGGGGAGTGATATGCTCCACTGTGGTTCATATCTGCCAAAAAGGAGTAGAGTACAATTAAGTAGCAAGAGTATTTCCTACTTCAAATACTGGGGATACCAGGAATCCTTGACTCTAAGCGTTCCCCAAAAGATTATAATCATAAAGTACTGCCAACTTCCTCATTCCTACTTAATTAAAATAATTTACTACTACTACTGATACTGGTTAACATTTACTGAGTTATTATCATGTGCCAGGCACTGTTCTAAGCCCTTCACACATATAATGTAATTCTCACAATAACCCTATGTCGGAAGTATTAATATTATTATTATTATTCCCTTTTTACAAATGAAGAAATTGAGGCAAAAATGATTAAGATAGATACCTAGTATTATTTCTTTCATAACAATGGGAGAAGATAGCAATGGAGAAGAGAACAAGATAAGGTAACAAACCCAAGTTTTGTCTTAGCTATGAAACTATCACTGTTTCAAAATTACAATACAGAAACAATATTTTTTTGTTTTCTGTAATGCATTCATCAATGTACATGTTATTTGTATACTTGCAACCATGACAAAATCTGGAAACATTATCATTTTACTGATAGTAACCACACTTACAGTGCCCATTTTAGCATCCCACATTAGATCTCTGAAGGCCAGCTGTGAAGGAGTGAGCTCTGGTTGTAAGAAGTAACTTGCTCGAAATTGATTCCCTGCAAAAATAATGTTTCTTTTATTTTCTTACAAAGAAAAGAATGAAATTCAAAACCAAAATCCATGGTGTTATAGTACAAACTTAGAAAACAGGTATCCAAAATGCCAAGCTGCTTACTAGGAACTTGCTTTCTAAGACAGATGTATCAATAGAGACTTATGCATAAAAACAACAGCAGGAAACACAAAGCAGCACACAAGAGCAGATCTTAAAGCAGCTTTAAGAAATATCTTAAAGACAGGCCAATAACACGCCCCATGATGAAGACAATCCATTTAAATATTTTTGTAAAATGTGGAAAATCTGTAAACACTTTTTAGAGATTTTAGAAAAAAATTTTAATCACTAATTTCACTTCTTAACACAAAAGCATTTTCCATACTTTAGTCACAATGACTGATTACAAAGTCATTTATTTATTCAAGAAATCATTTTTCAGTTCCTACACTATGCCGGGTATTAGGAGATGGAAATACAAATGCGAATCAGAGAAAAATGGCCCCTGCCCTCATTAGCTTACAGTTGAGTGGGGGAAACAATTTTAAAAAATAGGCAGACAAAAGAATAAATAAAATAATTATAAGCTGACTTAGACCTATAAAGGGTGCTCAAGTGGATGGGAGTAGGGGGAACCTACACGAATTACTCAGGAAGGCATCTCCAGGAAGGTGGAATGTACTCTGAGACCCAAAGGATGAGAAGGAGCTAGGCATTCAGGGAAGGCTGAGAAGAGTGTTCCCAGCAGAGGCAACCTCAACTCGGGGTATGTAGAGGAAAGCTTTCCCCCGACATTATCCCTCTTTAAAATGAGCTGAAATACAAACATTTCCAAATACAGGGAAATCCAGGAATGAATAAGAAACGGCAATGACTAATGGAGATAACTCTTTGGAAAAGTCTTGGTGTGAAGAAAAGCAGAGAAAGGGAGGCCTCGGCTAGAACGGGATAGGGTTGGAGGGGCTGGTTCCTAAAGGTGGGAGGTATTAGGCATGCTAGTACTACTGATGAGGGAATGAGCCAGTGGGGGGAAGGCAGGGGCGGGGTGAAGATACAGGAAAGGACCAATAATTAAGAGTCATGTCTTTGAAATAAAGGAACAGAGCTACAACCCAGAGCACAGGTAAACAGATGGACCTCTGATGGGATCAGGAATCCTTTCTCCACCATCACAGGAAAGATGAAGCAAAAGATGAGCGCCAAAGAGATGTGGGATTCAACATCTTAAAAGACAACTTGTGGGCCGGCCCCGTGGCTTAGCGGTTAAGTGCGCGCACTCCGCTGCTGGCAGCCCGGGTTCAGATCCCGGGCGCGCACCGATGCACCGCTTCTCCGGCCATGCTGAGGCCGCGTCCCACATACAGCAACTAGAAGGCTGTGCAACTATGACATACAACTATCTACTGGGGCTTTGGGGCAAATAAATAAATAAATAATTTAAAAAAAATAAAAAGACAACTTGTTTCAGCAGTGACAGAAAATTAGACATAAACTTTGACTGCCTAACTAAAAGTGTGGTTGGCTGACAGACACCTGTTACCTTCCTCCAGAAGCTGGAAGAGTGTGGAAGGCCTGAACCCTGCAGGAATAGCTCCCATCGTGGTTAACACGTCAACAGTGTTTATCTGCTGAAGACAGTAAAAACAAAATTGATCTGCTCGTTTTCATTCATGTTTCCTCGTCTCTAAAATACTTTCTCTTTATCACTATAGCAACTACCATCCAAAAAGGGAAAACACAAATGAACAGACTTTAGTGGAAGCATACAGCAATTTAACCCCAAATTCCTAAGAGGGCGCCATCACTGACTCCTGGCCTCTCCTAAGGACCTAAGCCCCAGGCAGTGCCCAGTGGGCAGAGCCCTGTGCTCCAAACCAGCTGCTTCCTGGACATCCCTCATCAAATGTCCCTACTCCTGTCCTGTCCACAATGGACTGCTGTGTAACAAAGATGAGTCAATATCATCAACTGATAATGCGCTGAAGAATTCATGGCTTTTTTGTATATGTGTGCACACACATACACACACATGAGCATGTCCATGTAAGTGAAAAGTAGGGTAAAAGGTCAGAAAGGATACTCACCTAAAATGTTAACGGTGATTATTTATGGGGGGAGTGGATTTTCATTTTGTTACGTAATTCTTTAAATGATAGCATTACGGATAATTCCTTACTTTTTTGAGCTTTTTGGAGTTTTTCATATTAACTGAAATTTAATATCAGTCTTTACCCAGATGATAGAAAATTCAGGCAGAATCACTTTCCAAGCCCTCAGATCTACTCTTCTCATAGAAAAGACCTAATGAGAAATGTTACTTGGAACACAGGCTTACTAAACCAGAAATATATGTTCTATGCTCTGTATATTCCATGCCCTGTACCCTGTTTAAGATCCAATGCTATCTTCCAAAGTCTCCATCTTGCTTTGAATCTGAACTCTATCAGAACTATAAGATAATAAAATGAGACATCATTAACAAGACAGGAGATACCAACCTCTGAGATAGCTTTTTGGACAGCACTCCAGTGAGAATCGCTTCTGGGAGACAAAATAGCAAGGTGAGTGCACAGACAGGTTATGCCTAGTCACTCAGTCAGAGAACTTCAGTAATCAAAGAACAAAGTATATCATTGTCAGTAAGTTCTGAAAACCTAAGACTCTCTAGATGAAACCAAGATAGTATAATATCATGCACTAAAAATAATCACAAAATTAAAGTAGTAATGATCTTTAAGCAATACTATAGTAATACAAAAAGCACTGTTCTCAAACTGTAAGTTGTCT
Source organism: Dicerorhinus sumatrensis harrissoni (assembly GCA_014189135.1). Lineage (NCBI taxonomy): Eukaryota > Metazoa > Chordata > Mammalia > Perissodactyla > Rhinocerotidae > Dicerorhinus > Dicerorhinus sumatrensis. Next base: position 3,142,268 of record JABWHU010001435.1, on the reverse strand, counting down.
CCATTTCAAGAAATTCTTTATTTATGATAGTAAAAATAAACACAGAGTTTCCTACACCTACTTTGACATCCCCTGAAGCCTGTTTACCTTTGTTTAACTTCTGCTCCCTCTGCTGTTTCATCCCCCACTTCTGCATCTTCTTCACTGCCTTCTACACTTGATTCTTGGTCGCCTTTATTATAAAGCTGAAAAAATATTGAAATATTAAGTGCTTTTTACCGAATGCAAAAATCAACCAACAAAAATAGTTTCAGAAACACTCAAGTGTAGAGAGGAATTAGTTTATGATGAATATATCAAAAATCAGTGGGAAAAAGATTTCAACACACGGTTGATAGCTTCACTATTTGAAAAAATTATAAGGACAGAGGTAGAGAGTAAGTTTAATCAAAATGAATTCCAGTTGCAATTTATCCAAATCAAAAAAAAGAAGTAAAGATAGAAATAAAAGAACTACAAAAATGTTAGAAGAAAATAATCTTGGGGCCGGCCCCGTGGCTTAGCGGTTAAGTGCGCGCGCTCCACTACTGGTGGCCCAGGTTCGGATCCCGGGCGCGCACCAACGCACCGCCTCTCCAGCCATGCTGAGGCCGCATCCCACATACAGCAACTAGAAGGATGTACAACTATGACGTACAGCTATCTACTGGGGCTTTAGGGAAAAAAAGGAGGAGGATTGGCAATAGATGTTAGCTCAGAGCCGGTCTTCCTCAGCAAAAAGAGGAGGATTAGCACGGACGTTAGCTCAGGGCCAATCTTCCTTACAAAAAAAAAAATTGCCTAGTGGAAAAAAAAAAAAGAAAAGAATCTTGAGATAGGGAAGCCCTTTCCAATTATGATACCAAAACCAAAAATTCTAAATGGAAACACTGACAGCCTTAGCTACATAAAAAATAAACATGGCTGAAAGTCAACAAAGAAAAGATCTGTCACAAGTTTCTAAGAGTTAATATCCTTATTATTAAAATATTATAAAAACTCTTATAAATCAATAAGATTTCTAAAAATTCCTTTGAAAAATGGTCAAAAGAACGGAAAAGGCAATTTACAAAGAAGAAATAGAAATGGTCATAGAGCATATGATAGGATGCTCAACCTCATTAGTAGTACAATGAATGCAAATAAAGACAATAATGAGCCTTTTTTGCCCATCACACTGGCAAAAAGATTGATGACAGCCATCACTGGCAAGTGCGTGGGGATACAAGTACTCGCAGATGCTGGGGATGGGAGGACAGATAGGCATTAACTTTTCCAGAAGGCAAAATGGCAAATTAAATCCAAATATAAAGGTGTAAACCCTCTGAACGAGCAATGAGCATCTGGGAATTTATCTAAGGGAACAATCAGACAAGTCTACACAGATGTCTCTGCAGACCGATCACCGCACAGGGCGCTGGCTGTCTACCACCTAACCTCCACCTCTTTTCTTCTAACAGAACCCCTGATTTTAGCAGGGAGCCAGCTAATAGAACATATTTTCCAAGCCCTCCTGGCAGCTAGGTGTTGTCAGGAAACTAAATTCTGGTCAAGGAGATATAATTGGAAGTTTTTGTGTAACTTCCAGGAAACCTTAAAAACATAGCAGCTCATGCCTTTTGACCTCTTGTTCCTCTTCTTCTCTTGCCGCTTGGAATTGTCAAAAGATCTAGCAGCCAACTTAAAGATATGACCCTAGGAAGAGCTGCCTCATGCTGACTACAGAGTAAAATGTTAGATGGGGTCTTACCGTCCTCTGACTGCCTACCTCCACACTTCTTCCATGCACCACAGAAATATGCTCCTACCTTATTTAAGCCACTGTTCTGGGAATCTTTGTAACTCATAGTGGAAGCTAATCATAGCATCTTTGCAACAATCTATAGTTATTATAGGTTGAAGACAACCTAAATGTCCATCTATATGAAAATTGGAATACTATGCTACCATTGAAAAAGATGATCTGGACCTGAACTGTGAAATACAGCAGCCACTCATCACATGTGGCTACTGGCACTTAAAATGTGACTAGTCCAAATTGAGATGTGCTATTTTAAATGTAAAATACACACTGGAATTTGAAAACTTAGTATGAAAAAAAGAAAGTATTTTTAATATTGATTATATATTGAAATGATAATTTTTTTGATATATTGGATAACACAAAATATATTGTTAAAAATAAGGTCACCTGTTTCTTTTTACATTTTCTAAATGTGCATGGTGTAATGAAAAATATACCATTGGTCTTTATTCCCAGTTCTTGGCAAGAGTTCCTATACCTCTCAGAATTTCCTGAGTGACAGGAGTGTCTTTCGCCATTCATACAGAGCTCCTTTCAACCACACTTGAGTTTATGCTCATGAGGTGATGGGGATTGGAGGGGGAGGGTGCTGGTTGCCAGAGGAACCAATCAGGTGATCAGAGGGTTGGAACTGTCAGTACACCTCCCTGCTCATCTTCAGGGAGGGGAAAGGAGCTGGAGATTGAACCCAACCACCAATGGCCAACGATTTAATCAATCATGCCTACATAATGAAACCTCCATAAAAATCCCTAAAAGATAGGGTTTAGGGAGCTTCCAGGTTGGTGACCACTTTGAAGTGCTGGGAGGGTGGCACCCAGAGAGGGCATGGAAGATCCAGGTTTCATTCCCTCCATCTCCCAATACCTTGCCCTATGCACCTCTTCCATTTGGCTGTTCCTGAATTGTATCTTTTATAATAAATTGGTAAACACAAGTAAGGTGTTTTCCTGAGTTCTGTGAGTCTCTCTAGCAAATTATCAAACCTGAGGAGGGGTGCGGGTACCTCTGAATTTATAGCCTGTCACTCAGATGTACAGGGCAGCCCACGGGACTTGTGACTGGCATCTGAAGTAGGGCAGTCTTGCGAGACTCAGCCCTTAATTTGTGGGGTCTGCACTAACTCCAGGGGTTAGTGTCAGAACTGAATTGAATTGTTGGAACTTGGTTGGTTTCAGAGAACTGGTGTGGAAAAACACCATGTATTTGGTGTCAGAGAAAAACCACATGGTGTTAAAAGTGGTGTCAGAAAAAAAAGACATCTCAGTGTGGTTACTAGAAAATTTAAAATTACATTTGTGGTTTGCATTATATTTCCACTGGACAGCACTGATCCAGACAGATATCTAGACTAGCACAGAAAATGGCCATGCTATATTACAAAAAATGAAAAAAATAGGCTACAAGCATGCGTCTATAGTATGTTCACATCTTAGTAAGGGATCATATATTTCTAGAAGTTAACACAAAGTTCATTGTGGTTATGTTTTACAACAAACAATAAATGCCTATTAATTTTTGTGATCAGCATTAATCCACAAAGTATCTTCATTGTGAGATAACGTACAAGGGCTTGCCTGCACCCGAGTCCTTCACAGGTCCCCAGGACACAACACATAGTATTTTTCTCATGCCCTGACTCTCTAAAATTAAAGCACATTCTATATTTCCAGTCATTCACTAGTCAATTGATCAAAGAATATAGATTAATGTTTTATTAAAAATGAAAAAAGTTTTGAAGGAGAAAAAGCAAAGGAAAACGACAAAGACTAACCTCCAAGTAGGTTCTGGGAACGAGACCTGTGTTTCCTTTGGCATTCTTAGCTATCCACCAACCATCAGGTTTTTCTTCAATTATAAGGAGAATTTCCCCTTTCTTAAAACAAAACAAAGTAAAAATTTTTAAATTAAACTTTACCCCTAAATTAGGAATTATCAGCATTAAAACTATTTTCAAAAACAGAGAAGCATTTATTCTTTTACCATTTTACTACCAGGTAACTTTGATAACAGAATTTCACATGACTACTGCCTGTAAATCATAATTATGACTGACTTTATTTAAACAGATTGAGTCTCAAAAAGCTTAATATCAGGAATATGTAATACAGGTATGCACGCAGAGGTTTCTTATTCTGTTAGGAATGAAAATTTACCCTTAGGTGAGGTTCCAGTCTTGTTTCTACCTACTTTAAATGTAAGATCTCCAACTTGCTGAGCAGTAAAGTCTCCAACAGCAATGTATTCTTTACTTGTCGCCTGTCCGTGGGATTCATCTTCCTGTCTCTCTTCCTCTCCCTCTTCCGTCTCTTCTTCCTCCTCACCACTTTCTTCACTTTCTTCGTCACCGTCGTCGTCGTCGTCATCTTCTTCAGCAGAATCGTCATCTTCCTCTCTTTCAGTAAGTGCCCCAATTCTGCAAAAAATAATCTTATGATGAGGATCACTTGAAACAACATACAAGAACAGATCAAGTATAACTTCTATATACAGAAGAACTGGCCCATATTTGGAACTGGCAGACTAAAGAAATAAGGGGAAGTACAACTAATAGTTTCTACCATCTAGCTAAGAATATGAGACTTGAGGGACTGAGAGTGGTGAAGGAGTTAATGTACCTGAGGAATGTATGTGACGTGAAAGAGCACACACAGGACTTGAGGCCAAGAGACTTGTATTCAATCTTGGATTCATCCAGCCAGCAAATGCTGCTCAAGCACTATTACATAGTGGTTAGAGTATGGGAACTGAGTTTTAATTCTGGCTCTATCTCCTCCCTGTTGAGTAACCGTGGGTAGGTTTCTTTGAAGCTCTCATTTCTCAATGGTAAAGTGGAGATAATAATAGAACCTGCCTCATAAGGTTGACCTGAGGATTAGATGAGTTATAAACTTGCAAAGTGTTTAGAACAGTGCCTGCCCACAGCAACCTTTTAATAAAAGTCAGCTATGATGATGATGTTGTATGTCAGGTCCATGTCAGACACAGTGGATCCAAAGGCAAACTACACACAATTCTCTGTCCTCAAGGAGCTCACAACAAGACAATAGGTACTACAGTAGTAGATCTAGTTCAATAGGTACTACAGTAGAGGTATACACAGGATACCACCAAGAAAACACACAAGAGGGACACCTAACCTAGACTGCATGGGTGGAGGGGATCAGGAAAGGCTTAGAACTAGGTCTTGAGGGATGAGTTGGAATTAATCAGGTAAAAAGGAAGTAGAAAGGAGGGGGAGGGAGTGGAGAAAAGGAGGCTCAAGATCAGGGAGCTTCAAGTAGCTCATGAATGGTAGGACAAGAAATGAGTAAGAGATAAGGCTGGAAAGAGGTGAGCAGAATGCAGCCCATGTGAGCTTTACCTCTAAGGCAGTCCCTAAAAATGAAGCAAAGGAAGAGCATAATCTGATCTGCACTTTAGAAAGATGACTAGGCTACAGTGTGGGGAACAGATTAGAAGAAGGGGTAAAGGCAGAGACAGCTGTTACAAGTGAGACACGACAGCAGTATGAACTAAGAAAACAGCATTAGGGATGAAGAGAAAGATGTTTTGGAAAGATATTTAAGAGGTAAAATGGAAGGTGAGGGAAGAGAGAGGAGCTAGAATAACCCTAGCTTGGATAAGTCACTAAATCTGAGTTGATTCATTCAACATTCAGCAAAGTCATCCAACATTTACTGATCACCTACTGTGTGACAGACACTTCGTGCTTGGAATATAATAATGAACAAGACAGATCTTCACTCTCCTAAAGCTTCTATCAGAGAAGCTTATCTTTAGAATGAGGATAATAATACTTATGCAAATGGACATTACTTACTATAAAACTAGCCAAATATAAGATATACTCTGGAAAAAAAGAGGAGTATTGGGTTCACTTTGTTCAAAATAGTTGTAGGATACTCTCACACCACACAGACCCAAACATAAACAGTGACTTAACAAAAAACAATTTGTACATCACAAGAATAAAAATCTATAAAATGTGTCATATTGATTTTCAGTGTGCTCCTTCCTTTTTCAGGAGATACTTTGCACATATTTTATATGGGTCAATATTTCTAAAATGCTGCCAAGGGTAACAGGAACTAGACGTGATTATTTATGGTTCTTCTTCATTATGTTAATATAATGAATTTCAATTATTAATTTTTGAATGTTAAACTAACCTTGCATTCTGGAATAAATCCCATTTAATCATGATGCTTTGTCATTTTGATATGCCACTGGACTCTATTTGCTAACATTTTATACTGGGTTTGTGCATTTGTTCACGAGGGCCTTGTTTTTCTTATAATATTCTTGTCAGGTTTTGATCTCAAAGTTATCTAATGTTAATAAAATAATTTGGGAAATGTTTCTTTTTCTACTCTCTAGAAAAATTTTGTAATACTGTTATTATTTCTTTCTTAAATATTTGCAATAATTCATCAGTGAAGCCACCTGAGTTTATTCTGTGGGAAGGTTTTTAATTATAGATTCAACTTCTTTAGTAGATATTTTAGTAGGACTAATAAGATTTTCTATTCATCTTGTGTCAGTCTGAGTACATTTTATTTTTCAAGGAATTTATTTTATCTAAATTTTCAAATTTATTGGCATAAACTTGTTCTAATGTCTTCATTGTGTCCTTTTAATTTCTGCAGGATCTGTAGTGATTACAGTTTTCATTCCTGGTTTTCCATGTTTTTTTCCTTCTCTTTCTCTTTTCTTGATCAGCATGGCTAGGAATTTATCCATTTAATTAATTTTTCCAAAGAACCAACTTTTGGCTTTATTGATTTTATCTTACTGTGTGTCTGTTTATTATTCTCTGTTTTCTGATCCTATTTTTATTATTTCCTTCCTTCTACTTTCCTTGGGTTTAATTGGCTGTTCTTTCTCTGGCTTCTTAAGTTGGAAACTTTAATCATTGATTTTCAACTTTTCTTCTTTTCTAAACTATGCACTTAAAGCTATAAATTTCCCTCTCAGCACTGCTTTAGCTGCAGCCCACAAGTTGTACTTTATCATCATTCAAAATATTTTTAAATTTCTATTGCAATATTTTCTTTGACCCTTAAGTTATATAGAAGTTTGCAACTTAATCTGCAAATGTTTTGAGCATTTTAGTTATTTTTCTGTCATTGAAGTTTTTTTAATTGAGATATAATAGATATATAACATTGTATTAGTTTTAGGTTGTCATTGAGTTTTAATGTAATTCCAAGTCATCAAAGACTACACTACATGATTTCAATCCTTTGAAATTTGTTGACAATTACTTTATGGTCCAATATGGTTCATTTTGATTAATGTTATATGTGCACTTTGAAAAAAGGTGCATTACCTAGTTAAATGCAGTGTTCTGTAAATATATATGTAACTAGGTAAAGGTGGTTAAGCTCTCCTTCAGTTCTGGCAACTTTTGCTTTATATATTTTGAAGCTATGTTATTAGGTGCATACATATTAGGATGATTTCTTCCTATTGAATTGATCCTTCCATTACCATGAAATGTCTCTTTATCTATTAAATTACTTTTAACCTTCAAGTCTACTTTACCTGATATTAATATAACTGCATCACCTTTGTCTTGGTTAGGGTTCACATAAAATATCTTTTTCTAGACTTTTACTTTCAACATATCTGTGATTTTATATTCAAGTGTATCTCTTCAAAACAGTATATATTTGGGTTTTTTAAAAATCCATCTGACAATCTCTTTCTTTTAATTGGAGTGTTATTCCATTTAGATTTAATCCACATGGCTGCATTCAAACCATGTTACTATTTAGTTTCTATTTGCCCTCTCTGTTTTTTTGTTCCTTCTTTCTTGTCTTTTTCAGGCTAACTGAGTCATTTTTAGTATGCCATCTTATTTTTTATGTTTTTTTAGCTACTTCCTCTTATTTTGTTAGTAATTGTTCCAGATATTACAATATGCATCCCTAACTTACCATAGTCTAACCTAAACTAATATTATATTTCACCAAAATTAAAAGAACTTTAAGATAATATCATTCCATTTACCCTGCCTGCCCTTTTAACAATTGCTTTGCCATTGTTGTCACATATTTTACTTCTACATATAAGTGATCCTCATTATTTGCAAATTTTGTATTTGCAAATTCATCTACTTAGTCTATTTACTGCCATGTTCTTTGCATTTCTGTGCTTTTTGTTGGTGCTTTTGCCATTTAAAATGGCCCCCAAACATACTGCTGAAATGCTGTGTAGTGTTCTTATGCACAAGAAGACCGTGATGTGCCTAATGGAGAAAATTAGTGTGTTAGATAAGAATTGTTTAGGCATGAGTTATAGTGCTGTTGGCTGTGAGTTCAATGTTAATGAATCAATAATATATATTAAATAAGGTATCTTTAAACAGAAACACACGTAAAACAAGGATATATATTACCCAGTTGCCGAAAAAGTTGTGACCAGAGCCTCCTGGGAACCTAAATCTGTATTTCCTCTAGAAGCAATGGTTTAGTATTCACTAATTCAATGTTTGCAGCAACTTTACGGAACATAAGTACTGCAAATAACGAGAATTGACTGTATATTATAAATCTCCAAATATGTCTTTTGCTTTACAATCAATGTCTTTTAAAGGCATTTAGAAAAGAAAAAGTAGGCTTTTATATTTACCCATATGCCAGTGCTCTTCATTCCCTCTTATAGATCCAAGTTTCCACGTGGGATCATTTTCTCCTAGCCTGAAAAACTTCCTTTGGCAAATTCGTCAGCTTTTGCTTCACAAATTTCCTCAGCTTTTTTTTTGGTCTGAAAATGTCTTTCTTTCACTCTAATTTCTGAAAGATACTTTTGCTGGATACAGAATTCTGGGTTGAAAGATTTTTTCTTTGAACCCCTTTATTGTCTTCTGTCCTAGATTTTTTCTAATAAGATGTCAACTTTAATTCTAACTGTTGTACGCCTGTACATGTTTCCTTTTTCCATGGCGGCTTTTAAGATTTTCTATTTATAATTGATTTTCAGCAGTTTGACTATGATGCACCTATGTGTAGTTTTCTTTATATTTATTCTGCTTGGAGTTCTCTGGGACTCTTGGATCAGCAGATTGATACCTTTTTTAGATTTCAATTTAAATATTTATTTAAATATTTCTTGTGCTCCATTCTTTCTCCTCTCCTTCTGGGCCTTCAATTACAAGTATTTTATAACTTTTGATCATGTCCCAACTCTCTTATATTCTGTTCTGTTCTTTGCATTCTTGTCTTCCTTTTGTGCATGAGTTTCAAAGTTTTTTATTGCTCTGTCTTTGGGTTCACTGATCTTTTCCTCTATTGTATTCAATGTTCTGTTAACCATCCAATAATTTTTTTTTATTTCATATATTGTGTTTTTTAGTTTCAGAATCTCCATTTTGGTCTTTATTACCTTCCATTTCCTCTGCTTAAGATTTCTCTCTATTTCTCCAATCTGTCCATCTTTTCCAAAAAATTCTTTAATATATTCAAAATTGTTGTTTTATAATAAAGTTCTTATTTGCTAATTCTCACATTTGGGTCACCTGAGCTTCTACTGATTATTTTGTTTCTTTATTATAAGACACTTTCTACCTTTTTGAATCTATATATTGAATCAGATTTAGAAAGTTCTCAGCCATTATTTTATCAGATATTATATTTTGCAGTTGTAGAATTTCATTTGATTACTTTCTACATTTGAATTCTCTTAAAATACTCCACCTTTTTTCCACTTCACCCATTTTTTATTCCATTTTCTTTAACATATTAATCATATTATTTAGAAGTCCTTGCCAGCTAACTCTGCTATCTGGTTCAGACCTGGATCTGCTTTTATTGACTGTCTTATTGCTTGATTATGGATCATTTATTTTCCCCTACTTGTTTGCATTTCTAGTAATTTTTTTGTTTTATTACTGGACACTGTGGATGATACACTTAGAGACTTTGGATTATGTCATCTTCCTTAAAAGAGTGTTGAATTTTGTCCTGTTACACAGTTAAATTAACTTGTTCCTATTAAGGTCTGGTTTTAGGATTTGTTGGAGAAGATCTAGTTCAGTTTTGTCTTTATTCCAAGATCATGGTTCTTACTGTTAGGGTGTTCTCCTCACTCCTAGAGCATGGGCCTTCCATGATCACCACTAAATGCCTGAAGATTCACCAAGGTCTCTTTCTCTAGCTGGGTACAAACTCCAGTATTTTTCCAGGACTACGCGACCTCCAGAACCTTTTAAGCTCTCAGTCTCCCAGCAGGTGCTTTCTGCCAGGCATTCTTGAATCATGCTCTGTGTAGCCCAGGAGGCCACTCACATTTCTGGAGTTCTCTCTGCAACTCTCTTCTCTCTCTCCACAAGGCCCAGTGGCCTTAGCAACTCCAAAATTTGCTCTCTGCCTCCTCAGCCCAGTGAGACTGCTGTCCCTGTTTAGGATCAATCTTCCTGCACCATAGCCCATAAAATCCCCACAGAGAGGGTCTGGGGAATGTAGGACTCATCTCTTGTGTCTCCCTATATGAAGGATATCAGCCTTGCTTGGTTGATGTTCAATGACTTCAAACACCTGTTTTGTATATTTTCTCCAGATTTTATAGTTGTTTATGGTAGGAAGGCTAAGTCCCATACCAGCTACTTTGTCATTATCAGTACTGGAAATCAGTGGAAATTCTAGAATTCTTGCATCTTCATCCTTAAGCATTTTTCCCAGGATATGGTGTAAAAGTATGGGAACAGCACATGAAGAGTCTCAATAGTTGATTTTTTCTTTTGGCTTCTCACAAATTGGGTTTGTTTATACCATCAAGTTTTCTTTCCACTTTGCAAAGGCTGTTATTAACATCTACTCCAGCAGAAAAACAATGCATGCTTCTGCCTCTAATTTTTAAAGAATATTCATGGAAGGAAGAAATATGCAAGCAGACAATCCAAATAATTTTCTTTTTACATATCAACACTGACGTTAAAGGCATCATCCTTATTTTCTAACATTTGTTTATTTACTTTTCTGATCTCTGTTTTGTTTCCCCAACTAGATTATAAATTACCTGAGGGCAGAGATTATGACTTCCACTTCTTTGTATCTCTCATGGGACCTAATACTTTCTACTATACACAACAAATTAATGTTGATCGATTATACTGTTACCGCCATTTGTTTATATCTATACTGTTATATGTCTTTATTCTGAGTCAAGCATTAAAACTGTTGGTGACATAACATCTGAAAGAAAAAAAGGAAGAAAAGAAGCATACTCCGTTATACTTTCTCTTCTCAGGGACACAGCAAGTTCCTGCAGTTGGTGGGTAAGCTTATCCAAAAGGCTGTGCTCCTCTTCTTTTTTCTGATTATAGTTACCGACAGGTGCAGGTTCATCAGCCTATGAGAGAATATAAGTCTATTTCACTTAAAAATTTATTTCAGTTTCCTATTATATTTGTTTTAAAAGAAAAAAACCTCCAATAAGTGCTAGAAGACAAAGTAAATATCAATATGAGACTACACTTACCTTAGAGAAATAAGATTAAAAGAAATGTAGATGATTATGTTGGAATGCAAACCAAATGAAAAAATAAAATAATACTATTTGTTTTGTTTTGTTTTGTTTTCTTGCCCGGGTACTGCAGACTTTCTGTAGTCAGGAAGAGATAGGTTCCAGACAGAAGATTGGCTTTGCAGTCAAAAAGACAGGTGCCAACCCCAAGTTCTGCCACTTTCCCAGGTGAGACACTGGGAAAGCTGCTTCATCTTTGGGACTCCTGAGTCTCCTCCTCTGTGAAACGGGGACAATTAGGTTTTGAAATTTAAGGTCAGTCCGCCTCCTAAATTAAAGAGTTGTGAGTCACTGGAGAAATTCAGAAATGACGCTCAGCGGCCACTTGTCTCAGATGCAGTAAAGTAGATTCATTACATAGGCAGGGAGATGACTCTCAGATGCCTTCCACTTTTGGTGCTCGGTGAGTCTCCGGCCCTGGACCCCTAGCTGAAGCTCAGGCTCATGTTAAAAGAAAAAGTCCTGAAGGGACTGCCAAGAGTAAATTCTAGTTCTTCCATTTCTACAGAGTCATCGACATCAGAGCTGCCATGTGATATCAGAAGCTTCTTTACCACTTACCCTCAGGGACAGATTATGTACTCTCTCCCCACAATGTAATTAAAATTAAAACAATTCTAAACTGTAAAACATAAAACTTACACAATGCAAAAATAAAAATAGCTCTTCCTGGATCTTCTGAGTCCTCAATGCTCGGTGAGTTCATCAAAGCTGAACTTTTACCAGTATTTGGAGCCCTGGCTTTTCCACTCCAAAGCACAGATGCAGTAAGCGTGCCGGGCAGGCCAGCACTGATCACGTTAGACCTCGTCACGAACACAAACCCAGGAACTTACCCACACTAATGAATTCCCACCTGATGAAAATACTTGCATAAAAACAGATTTTTTATGATAAGATTAACTGTAATACTTACTTTGTTTAGTTTTTGAAGAGCATTTTTATTTTCATCTATTGCCTGTTTTAATTGGATACATCTAAATTTTTAAAAAGACAGGAAAAAAACATTAATTTTTCTATTGTCAGAACCAGCAAGTTATTTTATAAAGTCATACTTAAGTCTTCAAGCAGGTAAGGCAATTAGCCACCGTATGAACAATGTTAAAAAATTCCCATATAGGTACTGGTACAAAAACAGACACACAGATCAATGGAACAGAACTGAAAGCCCAGAAATAAAACCACACATATACGGACAGCTAATTTTCGACAAAAGAGCAAAGAACATACAATGGAGAAAGGAAGGTCTCTTCAATAAATGGTGCTGGGAAAACTGGACAGCCACTTGCAAAAGAACGAAAGTGGACCATCTGCTATCCCATTCACAAAAATTAACTCAAAATGGATCAAAGACCTGAAGGTGAGACCTGAAACTATAAAACTCATAGAAGAAAGTATAGGCAACACACTATTTGACATTGGTCATAAAGGAATCTTTTCGGATGCCACGTCTACTCGGACTAGGGAAACTAAAGGAAAAATAAGCAAGTGGGGCTTTATCAGATTAAAGAGCTTCTACAAGACAAATGAAACCAGGATCAAAATGAATAAACCACCCACCAGCTGGGATAAAATATTTTCAAAACATATATTTGACAAGGGGTTAATCTCCATAACATATAAAGAACTTACACAACTGAACAACAAAAAAACAAACAACCCGATCAAAAAATGGGCAGAGGAAAGAACAGACACTTCTCCAAAGAAGATATACAGATGGCCAATAGGCACATGAAAAGATGTTCAACATCACTAATCATCAGGGAAATGCAAATCAAAACAACACTAAGATATCACCTCACGCCCATTAGAATGGCTATAACCACCAAGACAAAAAACAACAAATGTTGGAGAGGATGCAGAGAAAGAGGAACCCTCATACACTGCTGGTGGGAATGCAAACTGGTGCAGCCTCTATGGAAAACGGTATGGAGATTCCTCAAAAAATTAAAAATAGAAATACCCTATGATCCAGCTATCCCACTACTGAGAATCTATCCAACAAACCTGAAATCAACAATCCAAAGAGGCTTATGTACCCCTATGTTCACTGCAGCATTATTCACTATAGCCAAGACACGGAAGCAACCCAAGTGTCCCTCAACTGATGATTGGATCAAGAAGATGTGGTGTATATATACAAGAGAATACTACTCAGCCATAAAAAAAGACAAAATCATCCCATTTGCAACAACATGGATGGACCTGGAGGATATTATGTTAAGTGAAATAAGCCAGAAAGAGAAAGACAAACACCGTATTATCTCACTCATATGCGGAATATAAACCAACACATGGACAGAGAAAACTGTATTGTGGTTACCAGGGGCAATGGGGGCAGGAGGTGGGCACAAGGGGTGACGGGAGACATACTATAGTGATTGACAAACAAAAATGTACAACCAAAATTTCACAATGTTATAAACTACTAAGACATCAATAAAAAATAAAATAAATAAAAATTCCCATGTAAGTGCTTTTCCACCCATTAGCTCAGGTGATCCTCACAGCCAAGCTCTAAGGTATACACATACGATACCCAAGGTTCAGAAAGCTTGAGTGACTCTGGGCTTCAGTTTCCTATCTCTAAAATAAGAAAAGCACTGGACTTTAAAATGCTTCTCCAGCTCCAAAATTCCATAAACCTAGGACCTAGCCAAGGAGACACAACTAATAATGACAATAACAGCTACAGGTTATTGTGCATGAGCAAAATGGCAAGCGTTTACAAGCATCACCTCATTTGAGCCTCACAACAGCCGTCACTCCAGCTGAAGACAGTGAGGTTCTAAAAAGTGACCACAGCCAGTCACGGTAGAGGAACACTGTGAAGGAAGAGTTTAGGATTCTCCAGCTGGCCTCTTCTCACCACAGCACACTTCCCCTTTGAACTTGGCCTGTCCATACAGGCACAGTGTTTTAGTTATTCCACAGACAGCTCACATAATTTAGCTGAAGTCTTAGACACCCAAATGAGAAGTACAAAAATTACTGAAAATGGGCTACAGCTAATGATGTGAGTTTTCAGAAATCAAATGCTTTTTCAAACAATAACCTGCAAAAGTCAGTATTTTTTCTGCTGTTTGAGCCGTTTCTTTTTTCTTTTTACAGGGGCTAATGAAATAAGCAGTGAAAAAGGGGACAAAAATCCTTTGTGAAAGAGGCAGAAAAAGAGAAGCGGAAACATCAAACTGTGCTGACCCTGCTGGTCACCTACCCCAAACCCCTCTGCCACCTTCCTCTATGCAGGCAGGGGTGGCCTCCCACTGACACCCAAGCGCTCAGCCACCACTGCAGGGAGGACGGGGGTGCGGCCAAGCGCTGGCCAACGAAGCAGGAAAGAAATATGCTAGGCACTTCCTCCATTTTATCCTCCCTGATGCAGCACGTCAAGAATCCTCCTCCTTTCTGCTTTTAGACACTGATGCTGAGGACTTGGTAATAGTGAGGGGGGCCATTCCTGACAAGCTGGGGATGACGAGGCAGAGGGACAGCAAAGGTTGGTCCTTGAGGGCATCAAGAGCACTGACCTACCCTGGGAGAACCTGCCCCCAGACTTTTTGTTGCATGAGACTGACAGCAAAGCCACTCGCTTTAACAGGTGTCCTGTTACTTGACCAAAAGAATCCCAACCAAAACTCAGACTCAGAGATTTCATGTAAGAGCCAGAGTGGAAAACTATTTTTATATACTATACAAATAAAACAAATTATTTATTATAATTATCTCCTTCCTATCTATAAAATTATTAAAAATCCTCAAACTGTTCAGATATTTTAAGACTTTTGGATTAGGATAAAAACTAAGCACATATTCATCTTCACTGCTTCCTGAAACCCCAACAAAAATGATTAAAACATTTTAAAAGGTAATGAACCCTGGACACAAGAGAATGAAAAAGGGACCACCTGTCAATAAGAGATTTCAACAAAGCTCTGCTGCATGGAAAAAGGATGGAACCATGTTCTTCCTATAAAGAGAGGAAGTAGCCACACAAGCATAAGAGGGGCGTGATGTGCCAGGCAGAAAATGCCACGATTTGGGTCAGCAGGTATGAAGGACAGAGGGTTAACCGAAGTGCATCCAAGGCAGTGCATTACGAAGGTCTACAGACGAAAAGACACACACCATGGCTGGGGTTTGCTTTCTATGCTATATTATGTAAATTAAATAATATCCAGAACATCTAAGCTATTAAGAGGAAAATCAGCCTTAAGACAATCTCAAGTCTTTACATTATTCAGGGAAAGAGTAAAGATACCGATTAAGTTTAGACCTAGTTAAGGCCCTTTTATAATAGGTCTTTGACTTCTTAAAAAGTCTATTTTACAGAAAACCTGACAGCTTCCCTTTCTCTTACCTCACCCCTCTCTACTTACCACAAGACCCTTCTAAAATTAATGAACGACCCGGAGAGAATCAGAACCAGGGATAAACCTGTTCTGGCACTGGGGGCTCCTCAGACTAATGGCTAGTTCTAGGCCCCTGAGAAGCCCTGCCCGCGTACAAAGAACCGCATTCTCATTCAGAGGACGGTACTAGTGGGAAAGAGACCTACACACAACAGCAAAAGAACCCGTGACAGCTCTCTAGAATAATCAACCTAGGCTCTTATTCTTAAATAAAAGTGGATAACCCAAGGACCGCCAGGCATAATAAGGAAAACCAGCAACATGGAAGATAAAATTTAAAACTAACCAAAAGTAAATAAATAAACAATCTGAGCCCAGAGGAACCAAAGACAACTCAGAGAATAGAACTTAAAAAACAATCTCCTAACACAGAAGTAGGAGATAATCTGAAAACATGACACTATGAAAAAAGAACAAAGAACATGAAAAAACACTGGTAAATTAACAATATGGCTGTTGAAATAAAACATTCCATAGAAAAGTTAAAATAAACAGTCAAGAGAATCTCCCAGGCATAAACAAAAACAAAGAAACATAAACCGTTAAGGGGGAGATGAGAGATCTAAGGAACAGTCCAGATTAAATACCTGACTCAAAGGTGTTTCAGAAAGAAACAGACAAACAGAAGTAACAAATAATCTTTTAGTAAAAGAAAATCTCCCAGAACTCATGAAAGACAAGAATTTTCAAACTGAAAAGACCCACTGAGTGTCGAGCAGGATAAAAACAATACCTGAATACATCGTGATGAAATATCAAAACACTAAAGCTGGAGAGAAAAGCCCCAAACAGGTCAATTATAAGGGAATGATCATCAAACTTACCAGCATCACTGAGTGTAAAGAAACCTGACAAGGCTTCAAAGGTTTAAGTAGACATTATTTTTACTCCATATCCAGCCAATTATTAATCAAACATAAGGGCAAAATTATATTTTCAGACATGTAAATGTCAATGTGCATTTTTAAATGACTGTGAGGGGATCATTTTATACACAGAGACTATTTACGGTTACTTGGGTTTAAAAATAATTATTAGTTTCCTAAAATAAAATTTAAAAACCTAGATTTCCCTGGGACTTCAAATTCAGCCTATAAATCTTATTCTATTTTTAAATCTAGTAAAGCAAGTGCAATCACCTTCACTTTTACTTTCATTATTGTTTGATGAATTCAACTTGAACTAAATTCCTTAAACAATCAATCTTACTAATAAATATAGCTAATTAAATTCCCTTCAACACTTTAAAATAAATTTTATTTTCCTTTTAACATTTTGAATGCCGGACTTCAGTAAAACTTTTCCAAGTGATTCTAATGAATCATTTAAACTAATAGAATGAATCTCTTGTTCTTTTGAATGTTATAAACTCTTTAAATACCCAAAACATACAGATTATCTTAATGATGTCCTAAACTTAATACAAAAGCATTAAAAATCTAATTTGATTTAGTTCATCATGTCTATGGAATTTTAAACTCAATTTAATTTTAAACTCTCCCATGGATTAAAAAAAAAGTCAAAACAAAAAAAACACTTACCCACCGAGAGAAGTTTTCCCATTTCAAGGGAGTTAAAGTCACCATCCTGCTAATAGAGATTTCTGACTAGGTCACAGGATCTGGGGCTACATAGGCCAAGGGCCTACTGTAATTCTGCCTAAGCCACAGACCTTCCCTCTGAACAGTTTCCATAGTTGCTGTCACAACAGCAAGTCCATAACCTTCAGGTTTAGGTTGGTTTCTCCTAGATCCAGTTAACTATGATGTAATTCTTCCATTTAATTCAAAGGGACCAAAACCGGAAACTCCACTGAAGACGGCAGTTAAGTTCCTTCCCTTGCTTGACTGAATTCTGCATTTCTGAGCCGTCTTAAAACATTTTTATTGTCTTCCCACTTCAATGTCTTATAGCATAGTAATGTTAGATGTACTAACTAACCACTGTGAACCTTAATTTCCTCATCCGCATTAACAAGCATCTCACAGTTATTGTGAAAATTAATTAAGAAAAAGTTTTTAGAGCATGGACCACACTGCTTGGTACATACATAGTACAAAATAAACGTAACTTGCCTCTTTTAAACATTTTTGATTCTCTATTTAATCTTATCATTTCAATATTTAGACCCAGTACATACAGCTAATTGCAAGAAGTATTTTAATACATTTTGGGAAATTTCATTCACTGTTACTTCAATATGCATTATTTCCCATTATCACTTTCTCTTTTGGGAAACTGTACTAATAAATAAAAGGAAGGAGATAGTGCCTCAAACAATTACTAGGCTGTAAATACTGCTCATTGAAATGTAAATACAATTCCTAGAAAGTTTAAGTAATTTAGTATACTTTACCTTTGGTAAATATCTCGCCTTTTACTGGCTTCTAGAGCTCCTTTCAATTGACTCTCAGAAAGCAAACTATCAACCTACAACAAATGGAGACAGTTTAAAATATAATATTGTTAAATGCCATATAACCTTAGGAAATAAAATTTTAATTCTCTTTCCCCAACATTTTATAATGAACACTTTTAAACATGTAATGAAGTTGAAAGAATTTTACAGTGAACACTCGTATACCCACCACCTAGATTCTACCTTTAACGTTTTACTAGACTTATTCGGTCCATCCATTCATCGATCCATCTGATTTTTTATGTATGTCAAAGTAAACCACAATCATCAGTACACTTTCGCAAAATAACGCACCATGGGTATCACTAACTCGAGTTCAATATTCTGGTGTAAAATTTACAAACAATGAAATGCACAAATCTTAAGTATACATTTGCTGAGGTTTGGCAAATGCATATCTCGGGGTAACCCAAACCCCTATCAGCATATAGAAAATTACCATTACCCCAGAAAGTATGTACTCTTGTGTAATCCTTTCACACCTCAGGTTTCTGAGATACTTCCATACTGCTGTGTGATTACTAGTTTATTCCTTCTTATTGCTGAATAGTATTCATTGTAAGAATATACCACGAATTTGCCTATCCTCATTCTTATATCTTGTTATCTTGACCTGTTTTTTCCAAACAATACATGTAACTTTGCCAATGTATCCACAAAAGAGGCACACACTTCTTTTGGGTTCTTTTCTATAGATGATGTGGAGAAAAAAAAGTGAATGAAAAAAAGAGAAATAGAAGTTCCATAGCTTCTTCTCTACTCTTCTATTTTGTATCTATATAACTGTTATTTACAAAATTCGCACACATCTAGTGACAGAGTCAGTCAACACAGGCATGCCCCAGATGGGCTCTTGATTACTTGTCCCATGGACATCGAGTTGGAAATCTGTCCTGTGTCCTCTGTGGGGACAGGGAAGAATTAGCTCACACTATCCAAGAGCCCTTCCCACACTGTCAGGGTGTCAAAAGGTTCCTGAGCCAATTCTTTTCCAGGCTGAATAATCCTTATAATCATTTGTTTGTTTCATCTTTGTTTTAATAATAATTTTTGTAGTTTACTTCTCAAGCTTTTCCTGGTTCTCCCAATTGCCCAACAAATTTAAAATTAGATACGGCTAGCCAAACCTCAGCAAAAGTCAATGCCTCCTCAAGTTTTACATTTATTTCTACCAGAAGAGTATTTTTGTTGCCCCACCATAATTCCAATAGAATCACTTGAGAAATATTTATCCATCAAATCTTTTGTACTTTTTAAACAAGAGTCCAAAATTGAATAAAATATGAGCGTTCAGTAAATTTCTTGTCTGCCAAAGATCATAAAATAATTTTATTTAGTGGAAACGATACTCGGTAATAGATCAAATGAAAAATAAAAAGTAAAATTAGTAAAGAGCAATAAGAATTTCAGAAAATAAATTAACAATTCATTAATTACTAGTTTTTTCTTATTTTTTAAAGTAATATACATTCAGTATACAAAATTTTGAAAAGATCAAAAAGTATGAAAAGAAACGCAGAATTACCATTTTGGCATGTTTCCTTCTATCTTTTTTCTATGTATATTATATACAGAAAAAACTGTATTACTGTAAATACTGTATATTCAACTTTATATTCTTTTTCTAACAACATTTTATCACAAATATTTTCCCTAACATTAAAATCTCTTTAACAAAATCTTAATCACAGGATTATTAGCCCATCATAAGTTACTTATCCATTCCCCTATTACTGATCATTTGAATTGTATCCAGTCCTTTCTACTATAAGTAACACTGTGATGAGCACTTTCATACATCAATCTCTGTCCCAATTTTTTTATTATTACCTATGGTAAATTCCCGAAAACCTAAGCACCCAGCCTAGGAGCATGAACATTTGCTACACCTTGTCAAACTCCTTTCTAGAAATGCTGTGCCTTATACATCGAAGCAGTGCGCGTGAGTACCTGTTTCATTACACCCTCCCCACACTGAGTATTGTGATTTTTTAAATGTTTGTGATATCTTATTTCCTCTACAATTACTTGATTATCTTTGAGGATAACATTTCTCATGTTTATGAGTTACCGGTATTTCTTCTTTAGTTCATGTCTTTTGCTCATTAGTCATATTTTAATATTTTTCTTACATTATTAGGACTATTCCTTGACACCTATTTCGCTTGAGTTCATGTCAAGCAACAACCGAAGGCGGCTCAAAGGAAAGGGGGCATGGCGAGTGGACAGATGTCGGGCGCAGAGTTGGTTGGAAATGGTCACCGTTAGAAGTTTAGATTCGAGGTGAGTGGGGTTAAGGGCTTGTTAGTGTTGGAGCTTGAGACGTTAGGGCGGGGAGGCGGGTGGGAAGAGCGCTTAGTCGACGGCCACGATTTTCCGGAGGGACAACCTGCAGTTGGGGGTTGGGTTGGGAGCGTGAGGGGTTGGAATCCGAGTTTGGTGCTGGGATGCTGCGGAGTGTTACAACTCGGGAAGGTAAGTGGGTTGGGGTAGGTTCCCAGGCTTAGGGTGCGCCCCGTTTCTCGCCCGGCGCCAGAGCCCAGGCCGCCTCGCGGTGCCCAGGTGCCCCGCTGGACAGCCGGACGGTACCTGTTGCTTCAGTTCCTGATTGCGGCGCTGCAGGGCCTGGAGGGGACGCCGCGGCCGCCTCGCCAGCATCTCCGTCGCCAGGGAAACCAAAGCGGCGGCGCCGGAAGGTGACGTCATCACGGCGCCGGAAGGTGACGCCATCACGGCGCGCGCGCCGGGAGGTCCCGGGGCCAGGAGGGCGGCACGGTGGAGCTGCGGGGACAGTCCTCTCCGGCGGTGCCAGCCGCCACCCCCAGGTGCTGAGCCCTCAGCTCAGAGTGGCTGCCCAGGCCGTCGTCTTTAGTTTCCCTGCCGATTCCGAAGGATTGGAGTGGGGGGTGCAGCAGAAGGCCCCCGGCGGGCGAAACTGCACGTCTCAAAGCCTCAGTCTGACCACGGCGTTTGTTTTCTGATACCACTTTTGCTAAAGTGGTCCTGGAATACAATTTCAGCATCCTAAAACTCTCTCATTAACTGCAAGGATAGCTCTCCTGTGTGACCTTCATGGGATGATGCGTGCATCATCGCACGTCAAAAGGCAGTTTTTAATTCTTTGCTGTTGGAGTCGTGCTGACGTTTCGTGTCACGCTAGTTCTGCACGCTGTCCTGAATTCTGTGAGGATGGCGATTTTGTCTGTGCTACAGCAAGCCTGTGAGCAAGTAATGCTGAGCCCCATTTTCCATCGACTCTCAGGGAGATCGTAATGATGTTTCCCCAAGTGGGACCGAATCCTTTAAATCCAGTTCCCAAACTCTTTCCACTTCGCCAAACAAGAATGATGATGATCTGAGCTCACTTTCCCGTTGATGAACCTCGCTAATATAAGTGAATGTTCTTCAAGACAACACCTAAGTTGATTCCACAGGCCCCGCTGCCTTACTGTTCATTTATTTACGTACTTTTTCCTTCAAGGACAATATAGAGGGACAAACCACGTGTCCACCTCACTGAATTTTCACACTGAACAGACTCCCCCCACCTCACCCCCAGCCCCCCGCCCCATGTAACATCACCCAAATTTGGATACAGAACGTTACCAGCACCCTAAGTGGTCTTCCTTTCTCGTAGTCTCCTAGTCCCTACCTGCTTCCACCGCCTACACCAAAGGGAAACACTGTCCTAACTTCCAACAGCAAAAATTTGTTTTGCCTCTTTTAAAACTATAGAATGAAGTCATGCAGTGAGTATTGGCTTCTTCTCCACTTCTTTCACTCAACGTCACGTCCGTGAGATGCAGCTATATCATAGTGTGTAGTGGTAGTTTGTTCATTCTCATTGCTCTCTGACATTTCATTGTATGATACACCCTAATACACCCACTCATTCTACTGTTGCTGGGCATGGCATGGGGGTTGTTTCCAGGTCAGGGCTCTTATAAACGGTGCTGCTATTTACATATACACATACTGTGAACATGTGTACACAGTGCTGAGCCACAGGGCATGTTCTATATTCAGCTTTAGTAGATACCGCCTAGTTGTAATTTACACTCTACCAGCAAACCATGGCCACTGTTTCTGAGATCAAGCTACTTCACAAAACTTATGATTTCCTTCCATCAGTGTTAAAATGAATATCAGTTTTGTATTGCTTCCTCACGGGAGACACTGAAAAAGAATTTAAAGTCTTCCAAGATATTCATAATGTAGAACTAGTAGAACAAGGTGGTTAGAAACCAACCAACAGGAGATTGATTACAGCAAAGAGAGTAGAGACATTTTGCCATTTCAGGGTCTTCAAGAAAACAATCTACTTCAAATAAAAGTGACAAATATTGGGCCAGCCTGGTGGCGTAGTGGTTAAGTTCACGTGCTCTGCTTCAGCGGCCCCGGGTTCGCAGGTTCGGATCCCAGGCGCGGACCTATGCACTGCTCACCATGCTGTGGCAGGTGTCCCACATATAATGTAGAGGAGGATGGGCACGGCTGTTAGCCCAGGGCCAATCTTCCTCAGCAAAAAGAGGAGGATTGGCAACAGATGTTAGTGCAGGGCTAGTCTACTTCACACACACACACACACAAAAAGTGACAAATATTTATGAGCACCTGTTGCAAAGCACTGGTTGGACCTGTGGGACAAGATGTTTAAGGCGCTGGCCTCAAGGAGCTTATAAGCTAGGGTATCAGACTAGAAACATGAAGTTGCACTAACTACAGAAGATTGTCACAGAAGTATCACCTCGTGTACAGAATTCCCTGCTAATGGAACTGTAGACAATTGGACACATTGCATTTAAGTTCTAGAGTAAAATCATTCAAAGAGAATGTCCACTACGCAGTTGAAAGTGTGAAGCTGGAATTAAAGGATCAGGTGGGATACTAAGATCTTGAAGGGGGTCTGGATACTAAGATCTTGAAGGGGGTCTGCTTGGATGTGATAGTTGAGCCTAGAGAATGGCTGGGGTAGCCAAAGGAAAGGACAGAGCAGAGGACCAAGGATTGAAGTGTGAGGAACTTGGAAAAGGCACGAAGAGCAGAAGTTTGGAAGCTGGGGAAAGTTTTGTATTATTAGGGAAGTGAGGGAAGGAGAGTTTCAAGGGAGAAACTGGTATTACCAAATACTCTGGAGGTAAAAAGTAAGGATTCAGAAATAGCTAATAGCTATCAATGGCTCTGGAGGGTGCAAAGGGCAGACTGCAGCAGGTTAACAGGCAAAACATTTAGGAAGAAAGTGACGGTGGATCACTTTTTCTAATTAACAAATGATGGGGTCAACTAAAGGGATTTTTTTAAGTCAAGATCTGCACATGTTTGCAAATAGAGGGAAAGCAGAGATTATAGATGCTAGAAAGAGATGGTATACTAGAGAACAAAGTCCTGGGGGGGATGCAGAATTCAGCTGAGGCCAGAGAGGAGTCACCCTTGGAAGGGCCTGGTGCATCTCCTCTTCTGAGAAAGGAAAGCTAACGAGACACAGCCTCAAAACCAGTGGTTTCAACCTTGGCTAAGCTCACAATCACCTGGGGAGCTTTAAAAATCCTAATGCCCGGGAACACCCCAAACTACATAAATCAAAACCTCTGGGAAATGGCATGCAAGGATTCGTATTTTTAAAGCTATAAAATGATTATAATATGCAGCTCTGTTGAAAACCATTGCTCTTGACTAACTATGGAGAGGAAGAGGACATGAAGGAATTCTCACCTAATGGCCTTAATCTCCTCGTATGGTTGAGAGCAGTCTGCTCTGAATAAAAGATGTCAACTGGGAGTTCAAGGAACACGGAGAAACACTGCTGAGAAACCAGAAGGGTGCAGTTACAATTAGAATGCACTTGTGGTGGCCAAGGGAGAAAGGGGAAGGGTCTTTCTCTGCTAAGTTTGGAGGCCCAAAAAGAGAGCAAAAGCAGCGGTGAAAGGTAAACGTATAAGCGAGAATGGAGTCTAAGCCAATCAGGGAGCCCAGCATGAGTGATGAGCTGGATTGGGAGCGTAGGACAAACAGTGGTCTCAGAGCAGGCGGTTCCATAAGTGCAGACAGGGAGATGTGGAGAACGTGAGCTGTCCTCAGAGGAAGGTTTACCAGCTGAAACTAAAGAGGCCAAGTACAATGTGATGATGAGGTCCAAGCCTGGGACAAGGTCCAGGAGATGGCTGAAGCAATGTGGAATGGAGCAGGAAGCCTGAGGAGCCCAATGTGGAGTAGAGAGGAGCAGGGTAGGGAAGTAAAATGGGCCAATACAGGTAGCTCCTGTGATTAAACAGTGACAGATGGCAGGGAGGAGTGTGAGACATGTATTTCAACAAGTCAACCGTGTGTCATCTCCAGGGTACATGACTGGCATAACCCATCTCCCAACCTCCTCATTGCCAATTTTGGCTAACATGGAAAAAGTAACATCTCCACATGAGGCACTATTTTCTGGGAAAAAAACCAAACACATTTCAGCAGGGCCAGGGGTAAAGGGCTAGAGGAGAAACGGCGACAGAGGCAATGTCAAGGGGAACTGCCACCACAGAGCTGGGGATACACGGACAGTGTAAAGGCAGTAAACAGAAGAGGGGAAGATTAAGAGTGGCGGGGGGTGGCTGAAAACCACACAAGGACCTAGACGGGGGAGGGGGGGGGTGTGAACAGCACATGCCTAGAGGGGCAGGGATGACAGAACACTAAGGTGAGACAGGAGGGAGATGAGTGTGTCAGGGCTCGAACGTAAGTAATGGGAACGGAATCAGCATTGGAAAGGCCAGGTCCACCGGGAATATGGCACATAAATAGGCCCAAACAGGCAGAACTGGTCATAACCCAGGGGCTTAACCAGACACATACCAACAGCATGGGGGCAGCATGGGCCTTAAGAAACCCACTTTGTCTCAAACAGCCTCAACTCTTTGAGCCTCCATGAGGAATGGTGACTAGGATACTTCAGCAAACTGCAGTCCAGACAGGATGGAGCTCTAAGAGCCAATATTTCAGTCCTGGAGTACTTCATTCACAGAATGAAAATAAAGTTGGAAGTAATAAAGCATTTTGGTCCCGATAAAATGGGGAAAAAAAAAAAGCTTTCTGTGGAACAACTTTTCTGAGTTTTCTTATGTTAATATGGAGCTGCTGTTAAATTGGCTGAGACACAAAATTAATCTTTATAGGAATGAGCAGGGTAGTGTTTTAGAAAACATCTTTTGCAAATCAAAAATAACCAGGGACTTGGTCACTCACTCTTGAATTTTAAATATAGTTGGGATTTATCACTAAGCTTTATTCAAGCGAGTTTCTCCTTCGCATGTCCATTCCATAAGGACAAATGAAGTTTCTGCCAATAAAAACTTATACTCTGTACTGGGAGTTATGTTGTGTCTCTTGGAAGTGTAAAGATCTTATATACATCAGTTATTACCTCAGTTATTTTTATACAGCCTCTTGCTTTCCTGAACAGGTGCAGTAAAACAGCTGACCAAAAGGACTCATAATGGTCCCTAGGCCAACTCTGCTTTGCTGTTGTACCAAGGAACTAGCATAGCTTCCTTAAGAAACAAGACATCTGCTCAAAAGCAATAATATATCAGTTTTGAGAATCGAGATCTCTTGGTGCAGTAACCTGCATGGCAGGCAAGATACTCCTTTTCCTTTTAATAAAAGGTTCAAAGATGTTTAAAATTTTTTTATTTTAAAAATAAAATTGATTCATAAAGTGCAAGGAAAAACATTTCTGTCCAGTGGTCTATATGCATCTTCGACAACCTGTTGGGAAGAGAAAAGAGAAAAAAAAATTTAGAAATACATAATGGCTAATTTCAAATTATTCTCTTCTATAATACTCTATTATAATTTCAAATTATTCTATTCACAGTTAAACCATGAACTATAAGATCTGGTGTTAACAGACAAGAACGCTGAGACCCTGAAAATTTGCACAGCTCTGATAAAAAAAGCCAGGACTAGGGGCCGACCCAGTGGCGCAAGCGGTTAAGTGCGCGCGTTCCGCTGCGGCGGCCCAGGGTTCGCCGGTTCGGATCCTGGGCGCGCACCGACGCACAGCTTGTCAAGCCATGCTGTGGCGGCGTCCCATATAAAGTGGAGGAAGATGGGCACGGATGTTAGCCCAGGGCCGGTCTTCCTCAGCTAAAAAGGAGGAGGATTGGCAGATGTTAGCACAGGGCTGATCTCACAAAAAAAAGCCAGGACTAGATGCAAGGTTCCTGACTTCCAGGCCCCTGCTCTTTCCACTGGAGCAGGCTGCCAGTAACCTAAGAATTCAGATTGGAGATTCCAAAACGTGAATGCAACGATGTACGATGGCGCTACCAAGGATACTACTGAAAAGTACGATAAGGGGGGAAAAAAGGGTGTCAGGAACACCTCCAGGGTCCATTCTTTCTTGTTCCCTTTCGGTCTTTCCAGTATTTTCCATTTTGAAGTTTAATGGTGTCAAGGTGCAGCAACACTACACGTGGTAAGACATTCCCATTAAACACACGCCGTGATCTAAAAATACGACACCCAAGTGTTAGTTATCAGGGAAAACACAACCACCTCCTCCTCCCTCCGGTGTCTGCGGGCGCAAGTCACCTCCTGCGAGCCATCGAACGCCCCCCTACCCCAAGACACCCGCCCGGCTCCGCGTCTCCCCGTAGCGCGCCCCTGTAGGTCCTGCTCACCGACACTCCCGAAACAGCCGGGCTCGGCAGGCGGAGAGAGGCAGGCGAGTCCGGCCCGGCGCCCCGAGACCCCGCGGGGGCGAGGCGAGGCGGCCGGGGGCCCGAGGGCGCGGGGCGTCAGGTCAGGTCCAGCTTCTTCTGCGTCACCGCCAGCTTGTCCTGCAGTCTCCGCTTCCTCCAGTCTAGATAGCGCCTCCGCAGCCGGTTGGCCTGCCAGCCCACGAGCACTCCGGAGGCGAAGGCCAACAGCACGGACAGTTGCAGCGTCCTCTCGGAGACGTCCGCCATCGCGGCCTCCCAGCGTGCAGCGCGGCCTACGGCGCGCCGGCGGGGCCAAACGGCGCAGCGCGTTCACGGAGGAGGGCCCCACGGCGGTGCGTGCCCGGCGCGCCGCATGCGGGTCAGCCTGCAGCTTGCAGATGCCTGGGACTCGCCCTGGGTCAGCCTGCAACTTGCAGATGCGTCAGACTCGCCGTCTCTCTCTCTCTTTTTTTTTTTTGTGAGGAAGATCAGCCCTGAGCTAACATCCATGCTAATCCTCCTCTTTTTGCTGAGGAAGACCGGCTCTGTGCTAACATCTATTGTCAATCCTCCTCCTTTTTTCCCCCCAAAGTGCCAGTAGATAGTTGCATGCCATAGTTGCACATCCCTCTAGTTGCTGCATGTGGGACGCAGCCTCAACATGGCTGGAGAAGCGGTGCGTCCCTGCGCGCCCGGGATCCGAATCTGGGCCGCCAGTAGCGGAGCGCGCACACTTAACCGCTAAGCCACAGGGCAGGCCCTCACTGTCTGTTGAAGGCTTGCCCAGCCTTGGATGTCCCCATGTCTCCTTCCTCTGATCCTCTATGATATTTATGGTTTGACATTAATCAGCTACTGCCTTGCATTTTTAGCTGACTTGAGTGGTATGTCTCTCCTGCTTGTGATTTTTCTCAGCAGTGGAATGCGAGCCACATGTGTAACTTTAAATTTTCTGGTAACCCATTAAAAAAAAATAGATAGGAACAGATGAAGTTATTTTTAATATTTTTTTACTAAGCCCAATATATACAGGATGTTATTTCAACATGTAATCAGTATAAAAATTATTAATAAGACTTTTTTATACTAAGACTTTGCAATCTGGTGTAGATTTTATAATTAACAGCATATCTCAATTTGAACACTAAATTTTCGGTGGAGATACTTGATCAGTATCTAGATTTCATAAAATTTAGTTGAAAAATTACATTCATACACCCACGTTCTTCCAGAGACACATAAAAATTTCTCCAGTGACTGGAGACAAAAATAAAATAACTCCAGTAACTGTTGAACGTCAGTTTTTAAATTAAAATGAAATTTGGTAAACTTTTTTTAAAAAAATTCAAAATTTACTTCTTCAGTCACAGTTGTCACATGTGGAGCTAGCTGGCTACTATATTGCACAGCAGAGGTCTAGAGGGCCATGCTATGCCAGAACTAACTCTGAGTGGCCTCCAGAAACAGCCAGATGCCTCAAGCCAACAACCAGCAAAAAGCTAGAGCCCTCAGTTCTACAACCACAGGGAAATTAACTCTGCCCACCACCTGAATAAGCTTGGAAGCAGAATGTTCCCCAGTCCAGCCTCCAGATCAGCCTGGCTGATGCCTTGATTGTAGCCTTGTGAGAACCTAACAGAGGACCCACGTAGCTGGACTCCTAACCCATGGAAAGTTGATAAGTTTGTGGTAATTTGTTACACAGCAATAGAAAACTAATATAGCCATGAAAGGGAGACCAGCAGGAGCCTGAACTCTTTCGGATGGAGGGTCGTACCTAGCCTCTGAATAGACATCAGCAAATAGAATTTCATAATTGAGGCAAAATGTATCTTACTAGGGAGATGATAAAGACAATATTGGGTCCAATGTGAATTCACCTCTGCCATGCTTAATGTCCATTTATTCAGCAACTATCTATTGAATGCTGCAGTAGGCGTTGGGAAGGTAGGGGTGAATACAGCACAACATCTGCCCTCAGACAGCTTAGTGCAGTGAAAGAAATGGAAAAAAAAGAATTAGGACACGTTCTGATAAATTGGAATATGTAGTCCAGTATGTAGCTTAGACTTAAAAAAAGGAAAAAACCCTCAGAAACATTCTCTCTTTCTCTTATACTCTATCCAATCTATCAATCAATCCTGTTGGTTCTATTTTCAGAATATGGCCAGAATTAAACCACTTCTCACCCCTTCTCACTTTACTGCTACCATTGGGTCCATGCCGCTGTCGTCTCTTACCTAAATTACTGCAATAGCCACTATCAAGTTTCTGTGCTTCTATATCTGTCCACTGCATTCTATTCTCAATATAGCAGCCAGAGTGCGCTTTTGAAATCAGAAGTCCGATCATGTCACTCCTCTGCTCAAACCCTGCAGTGGCCAAAGCCCCTACTGTGGTCCACAGGGCTCTGCATAATCGGTTCTCTTCCACTCCTTGCCTCTCACTGGCCTGCTCACTGTTTCTTGAGCTCACAGGCACGGTGCTAGCTAAGAATATTTGCATGTGCACTTCCCCTACCTGGCATACTCTTCCCCCAGATAACTGCATGCCTAACTTCCTCACCCCCTTTAGGTTTTTGTCAACTGTCACCTTCTCTACAAGACCTACCTGACTATTTAAAAATCACAAACCCAAGGGCTGGCCTGGTTGTGTAGCAGTTAAGTTCATGCACTCTGCTTCAAAGGCCCAGGTTTGGATTCCGGGCACAGACCTACACCACCCATCAAGCCATGCTTTAGTGGCTTCCCACGTACAAAATAGAGGAAGGTGGGCACAGACGTTAGCTCAGGGACAATCTTCCTCACCAAAAGAAAAAAAATCACAAACCCAGCCAGCTCCCACTCTCTGACACTCCTGATCTCCATTTTCCTACTCTATTCTCATCCCCCATAGTACTTACTGCCTTCACATACTATGGGATTTACTTACTTTTACTTTTTACTTATTTTTTATTGCCTGTCCCCTTGCTATCACATAAGCTACTTAACTGTATACTGGTGAATTCCAAGTGCCCACAACAGGGACTGGCACATAACGGACACTCAATAAGTATTTAGTGTTGATGACAGCAGGGAGTGGTCAGGGAAGGCTTCTGGGTGGGTGAATGAATCTTGAAAGATAAGTAGGGAAATTGGAAGAAGAGATGAAATTTCGCTGGATCTCAGTTTTCTCATTTGTAAAATAAGGAGTTTGGTGTTATTCAATTTCTCTCGGACATTTTTAAAAGCCAGTTACAGCAGCCTGAGGTTGTGTACTTGGGCCGCTGGTATTATTGCAAATTTGAACCTCATTGGAATCCTTGCCTCCAGTTACATGTGTGTTAGACTATTTGATTCTTGCCTCATCCATAAGTGGACTTGGGGCTAAAAATAAGCCAGATCATGTACACTGGAGCCTTGAATATGGGAAAACCTGAGGCACATAGAGCTGGCAGAGACCATAGAAATGCCCTTATTTTAGCAGGAGGAAACTCGAGCCTGAGGGGAGCATAGAGCTCCTGGGGAGGAGGCAGGGGTGTAACATTTAAAATCCTTCTTAAAAAGCCAGTGTGTGCCAGGCTTGAGACTTAGCACTTTTCCCCTGGGTGCGTTGTTTCAATGGGACATTTTAGTAGACTTGATAATGGTCAACCAGCTTTGAGATGATCATTAAATTTGGATTAACAGGCTGAATAGTCAAATGTAATGAGTTAATTGATTACATGAGTGTCTTTTGAATGATCCATTAACTGCTCTGTTAAGTTTGCTGTTTGAAGTACTTGCCAAAGGAAAAGATTTTACCATTTACAGTATTAGACTTGTGTTGGTTATAAATTCGTTTAAAGCATGTAAATGGAATTGATTTCCTCTGCAACTCCAGGACCTAAGAAACAAAGCAGTCATTTTATACCCTAAAGAGCACATAAAAGGTGAAGTTTTGCCATGATTGAAATGGAGCATTCATCTCAATAGGTCCTTGAGTTCTGGCCCAGAAGAACTCTTGCTGGGCCTGTTCCCCTGAGCCACATGTCAGGATTATAGGAGACCATTCTCCTGTGCATGTCTCCAGAATTATAGAATAGAGAGGCAGACTTGAAGCAGTGCTTCATGGTTTCTGTCAAAGAGAAGAATCAAGGCTCAGCTTTCCCCGTGGTAGCACTTGCATTCTTACCTGTGCACTGGGAGGAAATGATTCACGCTTGGAAATCACACAGCCAAGCACATCTGCTTGGTAGATTTTATTCAGAGTGAAATAGGCGCCATTTTTTTTTTTGAGCAGGGAAGTTGCATGATCTTGTTTGCATGTTAGTAAAATTAATCTGATTTCTGTTGGAGAATGAATTGGAAGATGCCAAAGATGGAAGTAGGGAGACGGGTTAGGACACTATTCCAGTAGTTCAGGCAAGAGACAATGGTGGTATAGTTTATGTAGCGGACGTTGGACAGATTTGAGGTTGACAGGTATTTTCTTTCAGCACTTTAAAGACATTCCGTTGTCTTCTGACTTGCGTAGTTTTGGAAAAGAAGTCTGCTCTAATTCCTGTCTTTGTTTTATCTGTATGTAATGTGTCTTTTTTCCTCTGGCTGCTTTTAAGACTTTCTCTTTATCAGGAGGTTTTAGCAATTCAGTTATGATTTGTTTTGTATGGTTTTTCAAAGTTTATTCTGTTTGGGATGTGTTGACTCTCTTGAATCTGTGGGCTTAATAGTTTTCACCAAATTTAGAAAACTTTTGACTATTTTTCTTCAAATATTTTTATGCCCCGTTTTTTCCTGTGACTTCAGTTAGATGAATATTAGACTGTTTGGTATTAGCCCACAGGTCACTGAGGCATTTTTTCTCTCTCTTCGGCAACTTCATTTTGAGTACTTTGCCCTGCAAATTCTAGCTGCCGCTTCTCAGAACTCCAATCTCCATCTCCTCAACTCACTGGGACTGCCAAGCTCTGTGTGGTTTTGCCCTCCCTGCACTATGGCCTAGAAACTGCCTTCAGGCAGTAATAGGGCAATAGTAGTTCTGAAGTCATTTGTTTCCTCTCTTTCTGGGGTTACACTTCTATCCTTTCTGTTGTGCCATATCTGAAATTATTTATTTGATGTATTTTGTTCGATTTTTAATTGTTGTTTATGGTGGGAGGGCAGTTCCTATAGCTGTTAATCTTTCATGGGTGGAGTGGACACAGTTACATATTTTGAGTATTATTGTCTGTTTATTTGATTAATGTCTGGCTTTGCCCACTAGACTGTTAGTTCCATGAGAGTGGAGACATTTTTTGTTTCTGTTTACCATTGTATGCTTATAGTATGTGTTCAATAAATATTTGTTGAATGAAATATTTTTAGATAAAAAACAAATATTTATTTGTAATGAGAAATCACAAATATCATAACTTTAAAAAAACTGAATAATATAATTATGTTGAAGGAGGAGGCCACTTCTTAATATCTAAAACAAAGAAGCTGGATTTATTGCTTTGTAAGCAAGTCGGAGCTGTACTTGTAAAGCACACTTTCTCTCAGCAGTGCAGAGTGTTAGTCTTATATAGGGTCTTGAGACACACAGAGTTCAAGGATTGGTGGCTTTTCAAAGGTGGGAATGTTTAGGGATTTTTTTTTTTAACTTTTAACTGTGAAAGCAAGTGATGTCGTTGATGACTGGCTAACTTTCAGAAGCTCATTCATTGAAAGGAGGCCGTTGCTAATCAGCTGGTTTTCAGGAGTGTGATTACTGACATGAAGTTGTCATGGATTGATTAGGATGGGTTTAAAACTGGTTATAGTAGTTATTTGTTGTGGTCAAATAACAATAATTTTTTTCTGAGAGGATAGAAAAATTTTTTCTCAGTCTCCCTTTTTAATCCTCCATCAGTCAGAGTTGCAGGAAATACTCTAGGAATGATCCAGAGTTCTACCACCGTTACTGATTCTTCTTGAAGATGACGTTTCATTTGAAGAGGTCTGATTTTCAGTTGAGTATCAGTCAACATGTTTTCATCTTGTTTTGTCTTTGATTGATGTGCATTTGTGACTCTGGACAGCAGACACTAAACAACTACGACACAAACTAAGATGGGACTAGAAGAGACTTAGAAACCATGATCCAAGATTTCCCAGGCTTGAGGACAAGTCACAACAACTTCCTGAGTCTACCTTGGGTAGCCAGGTTGCCTTTTTCGTAGTTTGGATATAGATTGTTTCATCTCACCTGTGGAACAAAATCCAGGTAAATAGGAAGTATTATCAATGGTGCAAACTCCGTGGTTATTCTACTGAACGTAACTAACTACTGTTGAGCCTTTAGGGCAGGACTAAATTATTTATCATGTCAGCCAAAATGAGGTTCTAGTTTTTGATGATCGCCTCAAATTGGCCAAATCCCATAGGCAGAATCACAGTCCTCAGGAGTCTATTCACAAGATATTATTTATACCTCTAGGAAAAATAATAAAGTTGCTAGTTTAAGAGTGTTACAACAAAGGATAGTAATCGAAGGCAAAAGTAACAATATTTCATAATTCATTAACTAACTAGCAGAAAAATGATAGGTGTTCTAAGCAGTAAGAACTGTCCTGCACGTGGTACCATCAGATTTAAAAGTCCCAGTACAAGATCTGAAGATACTGCTACTGGTTTAGCTGAGGCTGCGTTTGCTCCAAGGCAAATAGACTACGCCTTAACTACTGCATCAGAAGACAGGTTCGTAATAGGCGATGGATCTTTGATATGTGCTGTGTGTTAATAACTTTAGGTATTGACCTAACCTTTCCTTTCATGTGCATATAAAAAGAAAGGTTTTTGATAATCTGGGAGGTCCGGTTTAGGTGATTGTAGAAGGGATGCTCGGGGATCACAGACAGCCTTTTCCATTTCTGCTTTCCGCGGGAGCAGTTCTAAGAAGTTTGATTTAGTCGAATTGTATCAAGTCCTTGCTATTTCAGAAAAGTTTGGTACCCATTGTACACAATACCCAATTCATCCCGGAAATCCCTCTGACTCTGTTTTAGTGGCTGGTCTTGGGTAATTCTGATTAATTTGTAATCTCTCCTCAGATACTGTCTTTTCTTCAGCTGATACATCATGGCCAGGTCAGTGAGTAGATGTCTACAGTCGTTCTTAGAATCACACAGAGCAGGGGAACCAAAGAAGAGGTCATTTACGTGTGGGATCAGGATGATCACCTATGGGAGTAGTATATCCTTAGAATCTTGGTTTAAAACTTGGGAAAACCATGATGAGGCTTCAATGAATTCCTGAGTCCACGTGAACTTTTAATTTTCTCAGGTGAAAGAAAGTAACGTGGACTGTCTTTCTCAACTGGGACACTAAAGAAAGACAAGCATAAATATGTTACGGTGAAGAGAGGATGGTGTTTAGGCACTACTGGGGAGTGAGTTGTAACCATTTTGCTAATTGGTCGCAGATCTCAAACAAATCTATGTTCTTGACCTTTAGGTATTTTAACAGTGAAACAGATGTATTACATGAACTGGTACAAGGTAGATTTAGTTGGTTACTGTAATGCCAGCAGCAGCAGGTCTTAGGCCTAACTGAACAATCACACTCAATGACTGGAACAGGCCACGCTTAGTATTGGGTTCACTAAGAAGGGTAGAGTTCAGGATACAGTATTCTGACCTGGCAGTGACATGTAGCAGTCTCATAGCAGTGCACAGAGCAGAAAAGGGGAAGCTGAAATGTGAGAGAATGAGTTCACAAAGTTAGGTGTGATAGGAACCAATACCCTGTGCATAATTCCATAGGCAGAGCTTCTAGGGCCACAAGTCACCATACTCAGGGAAGCCTAGAATTCTGGCTTTCCACCAGGCATTTATACTCCATTCATGGTCGGTGCAATCAGGAGGCATTTTACCAGTCGGGGCTCATTTTTATCATAAGCAGTATAGACATTCCACTTCTGCAAAGTTTCTAGGGAAAAGGGACTAGAAAGTTAACCCAAGGTCAATTTTGCCTATACAGAAGGATTTTTGTTAACCCTTTGCCTGTGGGTACAATTGGCCTAAGATCTTTCTTTGCTTCAGCTTTAAGAAGATATTAACATAGAACAGAATAAATTCCAGAAATAGACCCACATAAATATTGTCAATTGATTTTTGACAAAGATATGAATGCAGTTCAGTAGGTATAGGATAGTCTTCAACAAATGATGCTGGAATATTTGGACGTCCATAAACAGGTTGTGAACTTTGACCCTCAACTCACACTGTATATAAAAATGAATTAAAAATGGATTACAGGTCTAAATGTAAAACATAAAGCTATAAACTTTTGGAAGAAAACCTAAGGGAGAATCTTCATGAACTTGGGTTAGGCAAAGAATTCTTATTATGATACAAAAGCACAATCCATAAATTGAACTTTATCTAAATTATACAAC
Organism: Dicerorhinus sumatrensis harrissoni; assembly: GCA_014189135.1. Lineage (NCBI taxonomy): Eukaryota > Metazoa > Chordata > Mammalia > Perissodactyla > Rhinocerotidae > Dicerorhinus > Dicerorhinus sumatrensis. The sequence goes on along the minus strand of JABWHU010001435.1, from coordinate 3,107,063 downwards.
TTTGCTCTGCAAAAGACACTGTTAAGAAAATAAAAAGAAAAGCCAAAGACTGGGGAAAATATTTGCAAATCACATAGATGACAAAAATTGTATGCAGAATACATAGAAAACTCTCAAAATTCAACACTAGAAAACAAACAGCCTGATAAAAATGGAGAAAGATTTTAACACTTTACCAGAGAAGATATACAGAAGATAGGAACATGAAAAAATGTTCCATGTTATTAGGCATAAGGGACATGCAAATTAAAACCACAGTGAGATACCACTACACATCTATTAGAACAGCTAAAGCATTTTTCAAATGACAGTACCAAGTATGCTGGCAAGGATTCTGAGAAACTGGAACTCTCACATATCACTAGTGGGAATGTAAAATGGCCCCGTCACTGAAAACAGTTTATCAATCTCTTATAAAGTTAAACAGGCACTGACCAATTGACCCAGCAGTTCCATTCCGAGGTATTTGCCCTAGAGAAATGAAAATTTATGTTTACCAAAAAATCTGTATCTGAATGTTTATAGCAGCTTTATTCATAATAGACAAAAATTGGAAAAGACCCAAATGTCCTTTAATGGGTAAATGGATGATTAAACTATGGTACACCCATACAATGCAGCAACAAGGAATACCCTTGATGCACGCAGCAACAGGGATGAATCTCTAAAGCATTGAAAGAAACTAGACTCCAAATTGTATGATTCTATTTATGTGACATTCTGGAAAGGCAAAACTGTAGATTGGAAAACAGATCAGTGATCGCCAAGGGTTAAGGTAGGGGAAGGATTTGACTACAAAGTGGTAGCACAAAGGGATTTTTTAGTGTCAAGGAACTGTTCTGTATCCCAATTGTGGTGATGGTTACACATATCTATATGTGTGTTAAAACTTATAGAACTGTAAATTTTTGAAAAGTTAATTTTACATGTTCATTTACAAATAAAAACTAAAAGGTAAACCCAACCGATTTGAAATACGTCCACCTAAATCCTGCACACAAATGTTGATGGCAGCTTTATTCTAAGGGCCAAAACTTGGAAGCAACCAAGAACTCCTTCAGTAGGTGGAAGGAGAAGCAAACTGTGCTACATCCATATAATGGAATATTATTTAGCAATAAAAATAAATGAGTTATTGAGTCATGAAAAGACGTGGATTAACCTTAAATGCGTATTGCCGAGTGAAAGAAGCTAGTCTGAAAGTCTACATGCTGCGTGATTCCAACTACATAGCATTCTGGAAAAGACAAAACTTTAGAGACTATTAAAAAATCAATAGATACCACGGTTTTGGATGGAGGGAGAAGGGTTGAACAGGTAAAGCATAGTGGATTTTTTAGATTGATGAAACTATTCTGTGTGATACAGTAGTGGCGGATACATGACATTATGCATTTGTCAAAATGCGTAGAACTTTACAGCACAAAGATTGAACAGTAATGTATGAAATTTTTATTGAAATTTTTTATTGTCGTAAAATATACATAACATTAAATTTACCATTTTAATCATTTTTAAGTGGCATTGAGTACATTCACATTGTTGTGCAACCATCACAACTATCCATTTCCAGAACTTTTTCATCATCCCAAATAGAAACTCTGTTCCCACTAAATAACTCTCCCTTCCCCCTTCTCTCCACCCTCTGGTAACCTCTATTATACTTTCTGTCTCTATGAGTTTACCTATTCTAGGTACCTCATATAAGTGGAATCATACAATATTTGTCCTTTTGTGTCTGGCTTATTTCATTTAACATAATGTTTTCAAGGTTTATCCATATTGTAGCATATATCAGGATTGCATTACTTTTTTTGTTTTTATTTTTTTGTGTGTGAGGATGAGCTAACATCCATGCTAATCCTCCTCTTTTTGCTGAGGAAGACTGGCTCTGAGCTAACATCCATTGCCAATCCTCCTCCTTTTTTTTCCCCAAAGCCCCCCAGTAGATAGTTGTACGTCATAGTTGCACATCCTTCTAGTTGCTGTTATGTGGGACGCGGCCTCAGCCTGGCTGGAGAAGCGGTGCCTCAGTGCGCGCCTGGGATCTGAACCTGGGCCGCCAGCAGCAGAGCGCATGCGCTCATCTGCTAAGCTGTGGGGCCAGCCCAGGATTGCATTACTTTTTATGACTGAATAATATTCCATGGTATATTTTGTTTATTCATTCATCTGTCAATAGACACTTGGGTTTTTTCCACCTTTTGGCTATTGTGAATAATACTGCTATGAACATTGGTATCCAAGTATCTGTTCGAGTCTCTGTCTTCAATTCTTTTGGGTTTATACCTTGAAGTGGAATTACTGAATCATACGGTAATTCTATGTTTACCTTTTTGAGGAACCCCCACTATGTTTTCCATAGAGATTGCACCATTTTACATTCCCACTAGCAATGCAACAGTGTTCCAATTTCTCCATATACTTACCAAGACACCAAGACTTGTTATTTTCCTTTTATTTTTTTTGTGAGGAGATCAGCCCTGTGCTAACATCTGCCAATCCTCCTCTTTTTTTTTTTTTTACTGAGGAAGACTGGCCCTGGGCAAACATCCATGCCCATCTTCCTCTACTTTATATGGGACGCCACTACAGCATGGCTTGACAAGCGGTGCGTCGGTGCACGCCGGACCCCGGGCTGCCGCAGCGGAGCGCGTACACCCAACAGCTTGCGCCACCAGGGTGGCCCCTATTTTCCTTTTTTTTAATAGCCATCCTAATAGGTGTGAGGTGTTATCTCATTGTGGTTTTGATTTGCATTTCCTTAGTGGTGTTGAGCATCTTTTCATCTGCTTATTGGCCATCTGTATATCTTCTGTGGAGACATGTCTATTCAAGTTCTTTGTCCATTTTTGTATTGGATTGTTTTGTTGTCGTTGTCGAGTTTGGTAGCTCTTTATGTATTTTGCTCTTTATGTATTTTGGATGTTAATCCCTTATCAGATATATGCTTTGAAAAGATCTTCTCCCATTCTGTAGGTTGTCTTTTCACTATCTTGATAATGTCCTTTGATGTGCAAAAGTTTTACATTTGATCAAGGCCAATTTACCTATTTTTGTTGTTGCCTGTGCTTTTGGTCTCATATCTAAGAAATCATTGCAAATCCAATGTCATGAAGATATTCCCCTCTGTTTCCTTCTAAGAATTTTATAGTTTTGGCTCTTACATTTAGGTCTTTGATCCATTTTGAGTTAATTTTTGTATATGGTATAAGGTAAGGGTCCAACTTCAGTCTTTTACGTGTGGATATGCAGTGGTCCCAGCATCATCTGTTGAAAAGATTCTCCTTTCCTCATTGAATGGTCTTGGCATCCGTGTTGAAACTCAAATGACCATATATGTGAGTGTTTATTTCTAGACTCTCTATTCTATTCCATTGATCTATGTGTCTGTCCTTATGCCAGTACCACACCATTTAATTCCTATAGCTTTGTAGTAAGTTTAGAAATCAGGAAGTGTGAATCCTCCAACTTTGTTCTTTTCTATTTTTTATTTTATTATGGACATCCTCCTGGATGTGAAGAGGTATATCGTTGTGACTTTGACTTGCATTTTCCTAATGATAAGTGATGTTGAATATCTTTTCATGTATATCTTCTTTGAAGAAATATCTCTTCCCCACTTTAAGAAACTGGATTGTCTTGTGCCCCTGTTGTTATTAAAATTCTGTATATGTATGTAAACCCCACAAACCATTATTGTTTTACACAGCCAGTATTGAATAAGAGTCGCCCACAGATTTAACCTTTTCATTGCTCTTCATACCTTCCTCTGTCTCTGTGCTTCCATCTAGAATCATTTTCCTGCTGCCTAAGAACCCCATTTAGTATTTTCTTTGGTACAAATCTGCTGCTAAAGAAATCTTTCAACTGTAATTTGCCTAAAGTATCTTTATTTCACTTTTACTTGGAAGGATCATTTTCAGAGCATAGAATTCTAGGATGGCAAGAATCCTTTCCTTCAGTGCTTTGAAGATATATTACCTTTACTTCGGGCTTCCATTGCTTCTGTTGAGAAGTCAGCCGTAAATTCTACTGATTGTAACATGACTTTTTATTTTTCTTCTGGCTGCTTTTAGTATTTTCTCCTTTACTTTAATTTTTAGCAATTTTATATGCTATACCTAGGTGAGTTTTTATTTGTATTGATCCATCTTGGGTTGGTAGAGCTTCTCAAGCCTGTGACTTAACGTGTTTTTATCGGTTTTGGAAAATGCTTGGCTATTATATTTTTAAATATTGCTTTTGCCCATTATTTTTCTCCTCTACTTTTCAGATCCCAGTATGCTAAACATTTTCACTGTGTTTTATATGTACTTTATGCTCATTTCAGACTTTTATTTTTGTCTTTTCATGCTTTAATCTAGATATTTTATTCTGATCTTTTTCCACTAATTCCTCTTCAGTTGTGTCTACTTTGTTGTGAAACTCACTCATTGACTTCTTAAATTCAGTTATTTTATTTTAAAATTCTAGAGTTTCCATGTGATTCCTTTTTATGATCTGGTTCTCAGGGTACTCCATCTTGTCATTTAACTTATTGTACATATAATCATAATTATCTTAAAGTTTCTATTTAATAACTCCAAGTGTCTGTATTTTCTGTGGGTCTGTTTTCATTATCTATTTCCATCTTTGTTTTCCATCAATTTTTGTCTTTCTGTCTGCCTAGTTATTTTACATGAACTTTAAAAAAATTCATGATAATTTGAATCTGTGGACAATACCTTAATTGAGAGAGGATTTATCTTGCTTCTGGCACAAAACTTATTATTCTATTTTCTCTCCCTATTAGTTTATTAATTATACATTCTTTTACTTTTGCTATTGTCCGTAGAGAATACAATATTCATCTTTGACTTATTAAAGACTAATATAAATTAGTCAGTTAGGGATTGAGTGAAATGAAAGGTAGGCTTCAGTTCTTGTGAAAGTGGATCTATTTCTGCTTCATCCTTAGTTACAGAATGAAACCCTTTAGGGTCCCTACTGAAAGCCTGAGGTGATTAACAGGGCTCTTGATCTTTGGCAGCTTCTCAGCGTCTTACCTGCTGCTCTTTGCTCCGTCTCTCAGTCTCAATTGGCAAATGCCTTGAAGGGAGAAGCCGTGCCAAGTTTGAGCTTACTCTGTGTTCCCTCTCTCCAGGATGTTGGCCCCCTGCAGCTCCTCGCTGCCTCAGATCTTTTAAAAAATATTTTGTCAAGATTTTCTAGTTATTCTCCGTGGGAAGTTTGGCTGAAACAAGCCATTGCTAGAAACAAAGTGGCGTACCAGAATTGGACATATTAAAATCAAATTGTTATTTCAGAGGGATTTTTTAAAATTCAAATACCAGCCTCCATCCCATCATCCATTTAAAAAATACATAAACAAACCCTTCTTTGTGTATTTCCAGAATTTTATCCTATTTCATATTTGTATTTTTATGCTTGCAAGTAATTTGTTCATATATATCCCATATGTAGTGGGAAATATATATATATATGCATACATATACATGTTTACATTTTTAAAAGTTTCTTGTTGCTCAAAGTCTAAAAGTGTCTTCTGGATGAAGTTACCATTGCAAGTGTTAGTAGAAGATGATCTAAACATAAATATTACAACTTTGATAAATATTAACTTAAAAAATAAACTGTTATTGGAAGTGCATGACTCATTGATATGGATCAGGCTGATTTGTTTTCTATTAGTTCACGTATCCATGAATGAATATTACTTATTGCTAGCATTCAGCAATAATTTTAGTCCTTTTCACTAAGTTCTTTGAACTCCTTCTGATTTATTTCCCAGAGCAACTCCATGGTATTCTCTTATCAAAAATTATTTCTAATGATTCATCATCTGACAACTCTGTTGGTTTCTTGTAATTTTGTTGAATTCAAAGAATTAGAAACTATTTGACTTCAAGCAGGCTTTTTACCCAGTCATTGACCTTTCACTTCACTTTGTCAATACCTGTGCCAATATTCCAAATTGTTCTTTTCTTTGGAGCCACAAGAGGTTGCACATAATGGTAAGATTTGGAAGGGTAAGAAATGTGCCATTTTTTGTTTTTGTAAAGTCAGGGATTGTATACAAAAAGAATGGTTTTAGAAAAAGAGTTTATTTGAAAGTTGAGGATGTGCAAATTAATTCTGTTGAAATGATCCCCTTGAACATCTAGAGGTACCAGCAGCCCAGTCTCAAGACTCTGCAGAGGGAGCAGTCTTCGTAGAGCAGCAGAGAGCAGTCTGCAGTCAAGACAGCAGCAGACTCACGAGATGCCCCAGCTCTCTCCGCGTGGCTTGTGGAAGCCAGCTGAGCACGTTTGGACTCCACAGGCCTTGGTACTCTTGGATAAGTTATGGAAGTGAAAAGCCTTCAAGAGGAAGCTGACCAAGTTCCTGCTAATAAGACAGTGGGGTCAGTGATTACTGCAACTTGAAAGAAAAGTAACTGTACCTGTATCACTTGGGCTTGTGAAAAGTGTACACCAGTTACACATACCCACATGGGTGCAGTGCATACACGTATACACCACACATACACAACACACGTTCATTTTATCCTGCCCAATCCTCACTTCACAAGTTACTGTCCAATTTCTTTTCATCATTACCAAACATATTCAAAGAGTAATTCACACTGGCTTCCTCCACGTCTTGCTTCCCATTCCCTTCTCAACCCACCGTTGTCCCTTTCACTCCACTGCAACTGCTCTTGCTAAGGTCACTGGTGACTTTCTTATTGAGAAATCCAGTGATCATTTTCAGTCTCTCTGCTCAACCTTATTATGGTACTTGAGCCTCCCTCTTTGTCGGGTAACAGAGAAAACATTCTTACAATAAGAAATGAATCAGCCACAGGGTTTTTATAATAGTTGAGTCTGAAGGGAGAAGGCTATGAAAACATCAATGAATCTTGATGTTTTCTGCTTAAGAAGTGAATTTAAGACACTTGTATTCCTGTGACGTTATAGAACACAGAGGGTGAGTTAGTAGATTGTGAGACAGATGTCATAGTGTCAGTAGGTACATTACTTCCTTGTGACTCAAAGAATGGGCAAAGACCAGCAGTGCCAGCAGCATCGAGCTTGCTAGAAATGCAGAATCTTGCTCCCGTCCCCCAACTACCCGAGACATACTGTATTACAACGTGCATTTTAAGAAGATCCCAGTGATTCATATGCACGTTAGCATTTAAGAAGTGCTCCATTACATGGTGGGTGAATAAATTTAATTTCCTACAACAAACATATTCTAACAGATATAATTTCCAAAACAAATATAGAATGAGTAAATATAACTCCCCCTAATAAACAGAGTTAAAGATTATTTTCCAAAGGCAAGAACAATAAGCTCAAGTCAGGTTGTCTCAAGGAACTTCTGGCTACCGAACTAGATAACAAGACTGGAACAAGTATTTATTTGTCAGGAAGGAAATTTAACCTCAACCCGGATTAAGGCTCATATTTTTAGTACCTTCAAGGTAAATTTCTTTTTAGTGTAGCTACCAAAATAATGGTGTTTTATTTAACAGTACCACAGAAAGCATTAATGGAAGTGATCATTCATCTTTATTAGGTACATAGGGCTTTAGAAAATTTTAAATTGCATTGGATTTATGAAATTGGAGAACAATAAGAGAAAAACAGATTTTTAAATTTGTAGAACTGAATTTTACTAAGAGACTAGAGAAACGCAATTATAGGAGAAATTTATTTATTATTTTCTTACCAAACTGTACTAGTTTCCTAGGGCCGCAGTAACAAATTACCACAAACTCGGTGGCTTAAAACAACAGACATATATTTTCTCACAGTTCTGGAGCCTAGAAGTCTGAAATCAAGGTCTTGGAAGGGTCATGCTGCCTCTGAAGGCTCTAGGGGAGAGTCTTTGTTTTGCCTCTTCCAGCCTCTGGTGGCTCTAGGTGTTCCTTAGATTGTGGCCACACCCCTCCAGTCTCTGCCTTCATCCTCACATGGCCTTCTCCTCTGTGTCTGTGTCTTCTCCTCTTCCGTCTCTTATAGGACACTTGTCACTGGATTTGGGACCACCCAGATAACCCAGGATGAGCTAATCTCAAAATACTTAACCTAATTACACCTGCGGAGACCCTTTTTCCAAATAAGGTCACATTCAGGGTTTTGACATGGATATTTGGGGAGGAGGGCATTTTTCATGCTACCACACAAACTGAATATGTGTCCCCATAACACCTTTTTTGCCATTTCAGGTAAGTGTTTTATCACCATTTCCTAGCTTTTACTTTTGTCTGCAACAGCTCAGAGTCTTGGTTTTTCAAAGTTCCTGTGTCAAGAATCTTCTCTTTTGTCTCCTATTTTTTACAAACTGCGAAAGCCTAATTTAGAGATGCAGTTTGATTTTTAATCAGGGCTAAATTAAAGAAATTAGGGCTTATACTTTTCTGTTTCCACCCTTGGCTTCCTAGACGTCTCTGTGCAATCCTCCTATCTCTCCAATCATCTCTCTTGCTGACTCTTCTTCTGCCCATCCCTTAGGTTTTGGTGTTTTTCCAGGCCTATTTCTTCTCACTCTACACTCTATTCTTCCAAATCTATGTTTCCCCAACTTCTATCTTAAGTACCAGGTCCGTATTTCCAACTGCCTGCTAGACACTTGCCCGTGAATGTCCCAGAATGAACAGGGACTTCAAGTTCAATGTGTCCCGAACTTATCCCTGGTGTTCTGCACCCTCTATCCATTCTATCTGCCTCAGGAGGCTGAGCTACTTGACCACATCAGTGGGATCCCTTAACCTCTGGCTTCTGGTTGGTTTTATCCAATGGGAGCTCCTGAAGGATATTAGAAAGAAGAAGAGTGAATAGTGAATTTAAGGTATTTTTACCCCTCAGCATAGCTCCCTCCCTTCAAAGTTTCCTTGCACTGGCTATGTTCTTTGACTGAAAGTCACTGCTCTTTTAAGGCAACCTTCTCTGCATGACTCTCTCCTTCTGGATTCTAGTTATTGCTACCCCATCTCCCATGGTCCCTTTGGACCTAGGAGTGTCACAGCTCCACTTTTTCTAGTCCTGGGATGTTCAGTGGATTTGTGTTTCCTGATCTTTTTGGGAATAATGGAATCCTGGCATGTAGAGGCCAAGTGATGATACTTAACTGTCTGAGACCACAATAACACACAGAGTGCTTCTCAGAGTGTTTTGATTAGCAGGCGTCTGTGGCAAAGGCTAATTGATCATGAGGTCCCCTAGAAATTAAATTAGTATGGAATCTACTAAGGTGCTGCTTAACATGTTTAGGCAGAAAAATTCTAATCTGTTAGGTAGAAATCTAACTCCATTTGCCACAGTGGAGATTCATAGCCTGTGTCCTAGTCCCAGACTATGCCAGGTCACAGACCCAGAGGCACTTGATTGGGGTTCAGGCTGCGTCCCTTTGAGTAAAGGTCCTGCTATGGAGCCACAGGTGTGCACTCTGAATCTTCCTCCATGCCTTTCCTGGGGGGACCTGCAACCATCTGCCAAGGTGACAGTGCACTTGGGAAAGGGAAATACCCAGACCTTCCAGGGATTTAAAGGGACTAGCTCTGAATTTATGGAGACCTTTGCAGCCCCAAAGAGCCACTGTGGTTCACTAGTCAGAGTACAAGCTTACGGAGGTCAGGTTATGGTTGAGGACATAGCCTGAGTCCAAGAATCAAGGGCCCTTCCCTTGGAGTTCTTACCCCATTCCCAGAATATACACTGGGAGTAGATGGAGTTGCTAACTAGAATCTGCATATTGGTTCCATGACAATTAATGCTGGCTTTTATGGTAGCAGAGGCCAAGTGGAGACCCCTGGCATTTCCCTTTTTTTCCTCACTGCCAAGTTAGTAAACTAAAAGCAATGCTATATCTCTGGGGTATTCAAAGATTAGTACTGCCATCAAAGACTCAGGAGATGCAGGATGTGTTGTCCTAGCACATCCTGGTTTAATTTGCCTGTTTGACTAGCGCAAAAGCCAGGTGGGTCACAGAGAGTTACAGATAATCATCCTAAACTTAACCAGATAGCGATCCCAATCACTGCTGTAGTTCCAGCTGTGGTATCTTTATTGGCGCATACTGGTATATAGTTTATTGCTCTGGTAATTGCTTTCTTTTTCATTCCTACCAGTAAAAAAATCAAATAATTTTCATTTATGTGGCAGCATAGTATAACCTTCACTGTCTTACCTCAGAGCTGTGCCTGTGTTTCTAGCATAGTGTAGTCCAGAGGAACTTTGATTATCTTGATATCCTATAAAACAATATGCTGGTCCATTCATGATAATTGGCTGGGAAGCAGGAAATGGTAAGAACTGTAGATGCAACGACGTATACAAGGCAGAAAGTGATAGATACTGTCCGAGAAAGTTCAGAATCATGCTGCCTGATGAGTTTCTATGAGTCTACTCATCTGGGGCACGTCAGGATATCCCTCCTAATGTGAAAGGAAAGTTGCTGCACTTTTCACTACATTGAGTGGTAAGTCTCTTTGGATTTTGGGTATTTGGGTGTGCTGCTTCAACCAGATAACACATAAGACTGACAGTCTGCATGGCAAGCTGCCCTACCACTTGGGCATTATCACCAAGCCAACCCAATGGCATTGGAAGTGCCTGTACCACTGATGAGGATGATGTATGGAGCCTCTGGCGAGCCCCAGTTGGAGAATTACAGGGAAGACATGCCCTGTCCTCCTGCTGTAACTATTCTACATTTGTAAAGCAGTTTCTGTCTTGTTATTTGGTCCTGGTAGAAACTGAACACCTGAGCATGGCATGTCAAGACTTTGCAACCTGAATTGAGTAGGACTTAATAACATGGTCTTTGTCTCACCAAGGCTGGTTTGGCTACCACCATTGCTGAGAGACAATAGCAGAGGTCAACACTGAGCCTTGGGAATGGCACCATTCTACTTGCTGGGGGAGGGGTAGCTAGCTGACTACCTGATGGCAGGTTGATTGCATTGAACTCTTCCTAGCTTGAAGGGGACAGCAACTTGTCCTCACAGATGTAAACATTTATTCTGGGTTTGGATTTGCCTACCCTGCCCACCACACATCTGCCAGCACCACCATTCACAACCTTATAGAATGCCTTATCCATAGCTGCACAATATAGAGGTAACACGCTTTTTGGCAAAGGATATTTGGCACAGGGAGCTCAAGCCCATGGAATCCACTGATTTTACCAGAGAAGTACCTGGCTTGATAGACCAGTGAATTTCCCTACTGAAAGCACAGCTATAGTGCCAGCTGGGAGATTGTGGGGCTGGTGTGCTGCCCCACAGGATACAACATATACCATAAACCAGCAGCCAATATATGGTGCCAACTCCTGCATTACCAGGAAAGAGTGGCCCATCACTATTCTATCCAATAGCTCACTCAAATAATGTTTGCTTTATGTCTCTGCAATCTTGCAGCCTGTGGGCTTGGAGGTACTCATACGCAAAGGGGAAGTCTTCTGTCAGGCAGCATGGTCATGATTCCAAGAACTGGAAGTGGAATCGGCCCCCCAGCCAGTTGGCCTTCTCATGCTGCTGGACCAACATGCACAGAGAGGGGTCACTATATTGGCTGGAGTAATAGGTCCCAACGTCCAGGGGGGAGTTGGGTTGCTGCTATACAGTGGGGCAAGGAGGACTGTGTCTGGAACTTGGGGGATTCACTGGGACACCTCTTAGTATATTTCCATGTCTCTTTGTAAAAGTTTATGGAAAACTACAACAGCCCAATTAAGACAGGACTACCAATTAACATCCAACAAGAAAGAAAGGATGCTGTTCAGCCAAGGCCCAGGGGAGCACGGAGTAGGTGGTGGAAGGCAGCCAATGTCATCCTACTTAGATCTGGGACCAGCTACAGAAGCAGGGATCACAGCAGCGATGCTTAGGTTACTTCACTGTTGCCCCCTCACTACTTTATATGAAGATCATCACTGACACTAACTTTCTTAGTTTCAAGGGGAAGTATGACCAAGCTGACATCACCCCACAGTGGTGGGGTAAATTTTTTCACTCAGAAGAAAGAAAAGAGTGAATGCTGAGGGGCAGGAGAGGCAGATTGTGTTGGATTAGACCGTCCAGGTCTTTTTTCCACCCTTCCAGCTGCCCCAGAAGGCTGATCTGTATGATTATATTCCATGGACCCTCCTGTCTTCCTGTTTCCAGTTGGGTGCGGCCAGTGGCGAGGCCCACCGGCAATGGGGAGGAGGAAAGAGTGAGGTTGGGGTCCTTATTCCCTGACTCCCTTTCTATGGGGTCATCTCCAGCTGGCTCCAGCTGGTGGCCCTGTCCTCTCTGGGCGGCCTCCATGAGTTCGGGACCAGTGCAGTCACACACGGCCCCACGTTCAGAAGGGCCCTGGGGTATAATGCTGTGCGATTGCCCTCTCGAAATCTTAATAGTGTGATCTTTGAAATTGTGTTTTGTAAGTGGAGTCCAGTGGGACAATGGAGCATGCCACAGGGCGAATCACCCGTGTTCCCTCCTCTCGCTGGGAGGGGTTCTCAGCAGCCTGCTCCCCTGCCCGCCGCCCGGGCCCCACCCAGCCTTCCCCTGCAGCCGGTCCTGCGCACGCAGTGGATGCACGCACGCAGTGGATGCACGCACACCCGGGACACCGCCGGGGCACCGCGGCGGCCCTTTCCACCCCACGCTGGCAGCAACACGGTTCAACGAGTGACTCTGCGGGGCGAGCCTCTCCCCGACACGCCGATCCGGTGCCTCCAGGTGGAAGGTTGCAATACCCTGGGGGTTGCCCTTCCTGCCATGTTGGTTGGGATGGCGGCCCTGGGAAGAAGCGATGTCTGGCTCCACTTCCGTGCCTCTAGTGGGGGCCTGACACGTAGGTCCAGTGGTTATAGAGAGGGAGGCAGCCAGTGGGGGGGTGGGGGGTTCACTGAGACCCAGAGCTGGAGGTAGGGGGAGGCAGACTCCTGTGAGGGTCTGCGCTGGCCCTGAGAGTCTCCTCTCACCAGGGGAGCCTAACAACAAATAAAAAACATGACAGGGAGAGAGGAAAAGAAAAGAAGAGGAGAGAAGAAGGGAGAAAAGGGGAGGGGAGGAGACCTGCCTGAGGAAGAAAGGAAAAAGTTTCTGTTTCAGTGCCTTTAATGTCATTTTTTTCTCTACCTTTTGAACAAAGGGCATCTCGTTTCCATTTTGCACTGGCCACCTCTGGAGGCAGCCTCTCTCTGTAGTCTCTGCCCCACCTTCCAGAAACAGCTCTTTCCCCTCCTCCCTTTGGTCTGGTGAGGGGTCTGGTTGCCAGCTCTGCCTTACTAGCCCTAGGGATTGCACATCATTTACATCCCACTCACACCTTCGTAAGTGGTCCTTTTATTAAATCCTCCTCAAATTCTCCTAATTTGAATGTCATATCTTTCCCCCCCTGGGACCCAGAAGGATACATCCCCCCACCTCCACCCCCAAAGACCTGTTCTTTCTCCAATGTTTCACATCAAGTTCAGCCGTACAAATTAAAACTACGTGTCTGTTAATTGACACACTTTACCTGAGCACCTAGGACGTACGCAAGGGATATATTTGCAGTTCTGCAAATAAACGTTTGGGAAAAAATAAGGCAGAGAGATGTGGATTGTGCTGGTGCTATGTATGAAGTGCCTAAAAGAGAAAGCAGCACCAAACGCCAGATGACAACGGAATTAGGATGGATGTTCGCAACTCCCCTGCACTGGGGCAGCAAACAAAATACGCTGTGGTGAAAAGACTCTGGCGTAGGCAGAGAAACTTGTGTAAACCTCTCACTGTTGCATGAAAGTCCAAAAGGGAAGGTCTCTGTCTTTGGACATCACATTGAAATGACCATAGCTCTTTCAGAAGTGCCTGCTTGGAGCAAGTCCATCCGCCTAATTACCACAGGAATGAACCTGGGTCTGTAAAATATAGTCGGTTCTCATTTGTGAATTCCATATTTACAAATTCACCTACTTGTTAACGTTACTTGTAACCCCCCAAATCAGCACTCATGATGCTTTTGCCATCATTGGTGGACATGCGCAAAGCGATGAAAAATTCAAGCTGCCTGATGTGCACTTTCCCAGCTGAGGTGGAAAAAGGCCATGTTCTGCCTTTTTTCAGCTTTCATACTGTAAACAAGTGGCCTTTTCCCATCTATTTAGTGCCATGTTTTTTGCATTTTGCAAACTGAAAGCTTCAGAATTGATGACTCAGAGTGCTTTTTGTTGGTGATTTTGCTACTCAAAATGGCTCCCCAACACAGTGTTGAAGTGCTGTGTAGTGTCCTAAGCTCAAGAAATCTGTGATGTGTCTTATGGAGAAAAGTGTGTTAGATCAGATTTGTTCAGGCAGGAGTTCTAGTGCTGTTGGCAATGGATTCAACAGTAATGAATCAACAACATGTATCAAACAAGGTGTCATTATACAGAAACACACTTAAAGCAAGGTTATATGTTGATTGGTTAATGAAACATTGTCACCAGAGGCTCACAGGAACTTAACCCTGTATTTCCCTTAGAAGTAATGGTTCAGTATTTGCTAATTCAGTGTTCATGGTGACTTTAAGATGAGAACAATGAGAATCAACTTTTTGAGATTCAACACTTCTAAAATCTAAATTCCATGCCCAAAAGCTTTTTTTTTCTCTTTCCTTCTTTTCTTTCCTTCTTTCTTTCTCTTCTTCCCTTCCTTCCTTCTTTCCTTCCTTCCTTCCTTTCTCCTCCTCCTCCCTCCCTCCTTCCTTCCTTCCTTCCTTCCTGCAAAGTACCATGAGTTTGAAAACTCTGACAAGTGTTAGTCCGCGAGAAACACTGGTGAATTGTTTGTAATTGGCAGTGTTGCTCAGTGGTTCCCCAATCCCATCAGGCATGGAAATCACCTGTGGGCTTGTTATAAAATACAGTGCAGGAGGTCCAACACCAGACCTACTAAGGGAACATTTCCAGGGACAGCCCTTGGGTGTCTGTATTTTTCACAAGTGCACAAATGATCTGTTGGGCAGTCGGATTGGGGAAACATTGATGTAGATCTTGCTTATTATGCATCCATATGTTTCTATTGTTTGTTTCTTTTGCTCTTTTCCTTTTCTGTGTTCGCCTGGCAGCCCCATTATTGTGTTATTGGCTTACCGTATGTCTATTATTTTCGTCTCTCTCCCAAGTCACTAGAATATTTCTCTACAAACTGAAAGCTTCAGAACTGATGACTCAGAGTGAACCAAGGAGATTGCTGCTCTGTATTGCCTCCAAATAGGTGGGTGATCAGTGATGCAGGTCAGACTTTTTTCACCATATTTTAGAGACAGGAGCATGTATGTGTTGGATACCTGATGTGTTCCAATAGAAATACCGAGTGACGGAAAGAGGCTTTTTACGGGACATCTCAAAGTGACTCTGAACATTATTGCTCCTAAATTTGAGGAGTCAAACCAGAAAGAGTTGTAAATTAAAAAAAAACTTATTATGGATAATTTCAAATCTATACACGAGTAGAAATAATAGTATAATGAACTCCCATGTCCCCAGCACACAGCTTCAACACTTTATCAACTCATGGATAACTTTGTTCTATCCATATGACTATTCGCCTCTCATCCTCCTGGGTCAGTTTAACGCAAATCCCAGACATCCTGTTATGTTATCCACAAATATTTTGATATTTATCTGTAAAAGATAAGGACTTTTAAAAACATAATCACCACACCATTGTCACATCTAAAAATTGAGTAATTCCTTAATATTATCAAATATTCAGTCAGTTCAAATTTCTCTGATTGTCTCATCATCTTTTTTGCAATTTATTTGTTGAAGGAATCAGATGATTTGTACTATAGCATTTTCCACAATCTGGATTTTATTAATTACATCCCTTTAGCGTCATTTAACACATTCCTTGGTCCGCTGCATTCCCGAAAACTGATAGTTCCATCTAGAGACTTGATCATATTCGGTTCTAGTTTTTGACAATAGTATGCCATAGGTAGTGGTGTTTTCTTCTGGAAGGAGGCAAAAAACATCTGTTTTTCTCTTTTTTGAGCAGTCATGGGTGATCATTGCCCATATCCATTAACTCATCAGGGATTGCAAGTGGTTATATTTTAATTCTACATTTCTTCTTCATTTCTCAGCTGGACTATGTCAATAAAGAGAAACTTCCCATCATCCACTCTTAGTTACCCTGAGTATAGTTTGACTAAGAAAGGTGGGATAGGTGCCTGAATCTTTCCCTCTGTTTATCATTTTCCAAATAATGAGTTGGTTTCCTAGCATTCTCTAGCTATATTTTTAAAGTATCATTAGAAACTCACAGATTTTTACATACATAGTATGTTTCAATCTATTGTCAATATTATCCTTATTGGTGCTAAAATAATTCCATCTTTGGCCAGTAAAAACTCTTCAGGTTGGTTCCTGAGTCCTTTTGACATGCTCCTAGTAGTCCCAGATAGCCTGGAATGACAAGATGTGCTAGGCTGATTTGTATATTTCCTTCCTCAGTCCTGGAGTCAGCCATTTCTCCAGGGAGCTCTGATTCCTTTTAATAGGCTTTTAGAGACTACAATCTGAGTGCTGGGATGACCCTATTCCCTCATTCCCCCAAAGATAACTTTGAAAAAAAGGTTTCAGTGTATCCTTTCTTTGGTTTTTAGTATGATAAAATGTGTTTATATATTCATACCTCCCTCTTAGATGAATGGTAGTATGCCATACCCACTTTTCTCTACCATCCTTTTCTCACTGGCCATCACTTCACAGTATGTAGAGATATCCTGATTCCTTTTTATAGCTCAACAGTAGTCCATTGTGTGAAGGTACCACAGTTTATTCCACCAGTCCCCTCTTAATGGACATTCGGGTTGTCTGAAACCTTTTCTGTACAAACAGTAAGAGCAGTGAATTTTCAAGAAGGAAAGAAATTAAATACAAATGTGTAGTGAAGACTAATTCTTACCAAGGAGAGGTGTAGTCTTTGCCCTCAGCTACTTGGGAGCTGATTTCTGCACCCCTAGACCATCCTGCCTGATAGGAGTGTCTTTGTTTGCCTGGGGACAATGGGCCACACAGTAGTAGTTTTGACTGACTGGAGACTAAAGGTGTTAGCCAGACCTCCAGGAGAGGCTGGAGATGAAAGGCTAGCCATGCAAGCAGTATGTAATTGAGCCCCAATAAAAACTTTGGACACCAAAGATTTGAGTAAGCTTCCTTGGTTGGCAGTAATCTGTGCTCAGTGTCACACATCATGGCCAGAGGACATACCACTGTCTGGGACTCCACAGGGATCAGACAGCTGGAAGCTCCATGTGTGGACCCCTCCTGGACTCTGTCCTATGCGCTTCATTGCGTGGCTGATTTTAATCTGTATCCTTCCCTGTAATAAGCCATAACCATGAGCATAACAGCTTTCAATGAGCTTTGTGAGTCCTTCTAGCAAATTATTAAACATGAAGGCGGCTTTAGGAATGCCCCAGATTTGTGATTGGTGTCAGAAGTGAGGGCAATCTTGTGTGGACTGTTCCCTCTGACTTCGCAATTTGGTTAACTTCTTACAAGAAACTCAGGTATTTTGAGACAACTGCTTCTTCAAAAGTGCAGACTTTATAAGAAAGAAATCACTCACATGGGGGGCCAGCCCTGTGGCATAGTGGTTAAGTCCAGCATGCTCCCCTACAGCGGCCCAGGTTCGCAGGTTCAGATCCCCGGCGTGGACCTATACCACTCATCGGCAGCCATGCTGTGGGGGTGACCCACATACAAAATAAAGGAAGATTGGCACAGATGTTAGCTCAGGGTGAATCTTCCTCACCAAAAAAAAAAAAGAAATCAGCAAATGAAATAGAACTATAAACAGTTCATTAAGTGAAAAAATCCATGGTAATGCTTTCTTTTAGGTATTGTTTTAATACTGGGCCTCAATTTTGTTTATAAAATTCTCAGCTTGTAACAGACCAGCATTTTAGACTGCAAACTTTACTTTTGGAATCTCACATGGCTTCAAAGGATACATAGCTACATCAGACTGTAGTCCTGGCCATGGCCCTTCTGTGTGGGGGAGAATACACAAGTGACCATCTCCCCACCAGGGCACAAGCAAGATGCAAAATGGGGCTCTGGGCCTCCCAAAGGCACAGGGGAGGGGAGCAGGGAGCCTTGAGAAAATGTGTGGTCTGGGAACCTGAAGCACAGAACAGCCTCACACATCCTCTTTTCCATAGTTAATTACAAAGTATTGATGGAAACCTTTCCACAACACTTCCAGAAATTCTCACTCCACAAATACTTAGTGAAGACCTCTGCTTTCCAGACACTGTTTCAGATGTTTGGGAAATATCCACAGACAAAATAAACAAAGATTTCCGCCCTTGTGAAGATTACTTTCCATCAGGTGTAGATAGACAATAAGCAATAAACATAAGAGATTAAAAATATGGTCAAGGTGATAAGGGCAATGCAAGAAAGAAAGAGACCAGGGAAGAGGGGATCAGGAGGGCAGGAGTGGATCAAGGAATCAAGTAGGAAGGTCTGGGTTCATCTTCCTGAGAAGATGGGATCTGAGCAAACTCCTGAAGGGGTGGGGAGTTGGGCAGGTGGCTGCTGGGGAATGAGCAATCCAGGCTGAGGGAGTGGCTGGAGCAAAGGCCCTGTGGAATGTCTGAGAAAGGAAGCCAGTGAGGCTGGAGTGGAGCTAGTGAGGGGAAGGAGAAAGAGATGGGGTCAAAGACTGAGCAGGGCTTGTGGGTATGCTGCCATGAGAATCAGTTAGAGAAGGTTTGCGCTCTACTGTCAACCGCGACAGTTGTCTTTGCCCATGCATCCTGATTACTGTGTTGCAGTGTTTAAAAAATGAGTCCACAAAATCTCATGGGATTCTAGGAGATAATTGGCAAATAGAATTAGACAGAATTCTTTGATTAAATACAGTTTCTTTATTTTCTCAATTGAAACTACCTAGTAGCTATTTCTATACAGAGCAGAGTGTGGTGGAAATTCCCAGTCTCTGTGCTAGTAGGTCTGAGTTTGCAATTCCAGTGCCACCACTTTCAAGCTGTGTGACCTGGGGCAAGTTGATTCTCCTCTCTGAGCCTCTGCTTCCTTAGCTCTAAAGTGTGGATGGTAATCACTACCTGTTATGGGCTGAATTGTGTACCCCTGAAATTCATAGGTTGAAGTCCTAACCTCCCAGTACCTCAAAATGTGACCCTATTTGGAGTTAGGTTCTTTACAAAGGTAATTAAGTTAAAATGAGGTCATTAGGGTGAGCTCTAATCCAGTGTGACTAGTGTCCTTATAAGAAGTGGAAATTTGGACACAGACATGCACAGCAGGAAAACTATGTGAGGACACAGCGAGAAGACGGCCGTCTACAAGCCAAGGAGTGAGACCTCAGAAGAAACCAGCCCTGCTGACATCTTGATCTTAGACTTCTAGCCTCCAGGACTGTGAGAAAATAAATTTCTGTTGTTTAAGTCATCCAGTCTGTGGCACTTTGTTATGGCAGCCCTAACAAACTGATACAGTACCCCAAAGGGTTGTTATGGGGTGTGCATTGTGGTAACTGGCTTCTAAAGGCTGTGCTTTCTAAATCGGATTTATTCTCACCCTGCAGAGGTGTGTTCTGCCCGCCAGCAGAGCTGCTGCCGGGAACAGGCATTCTCAGGCATAATTACCAGAGTCTTTATTTCTTCCATTACAGAAAATATCTTTTCATTAAATAGACAAAACAACTGTTTAAATTCCACCCCCATCCCTGTTGATTTTACCATATGCAAACGCATAAAAGTAATATAGAAATATAGTTAACAATAAAACCTTATAGAAAAGTATAAAATGAGAAAGTCCCCCTCCCTTCACGTGTCTACCCCCTGCTGTGTGCTCAAAGGTAAGCACCGATTACAGTTTACCCCCATTCAATATCCTGCAGATCTTTTTTATCAGCCATACAATCTGCCTCATTCTGTCTCCTGGGCTGTATAACATAGCTCACACAATTCTAAGTGCCAAGGTCAGATGGTTCCAGAGACAGAGGTACCAAAAAGCAATCTCTCCCCAGGCTATGGGAGACCTGGCTGCTTTCACCTCTTTGTTTTGCCATCCAGAGCATCATCTTCATGCGAGTCTGGCTGCAAGATGCTTGCCAGTGACCATTAGGAATACTTTTCTTTTCTTCTTCTTCTTTTTTTTTTGGTGAAGAAGATTGGCCCTGAGCTAACATCCGTTGCTAATCTTCCTCTTTTTGTTGAGGAAGATTAGCCCTGACCTACGATCAGCGCCAATCTTCCTCTATTTTGTATATGGGATGCCGCCACAGCACGGCTTGATGAGCAGCGTGCAAGTCTGTGCCCGGGATCTGAACCTGTGAACCCCAGACCGCCAAAGCAGAGCATGCAAACTTAACCACTGACACTGGTCTTAATTTACATTCATGAGAGAAGGGGAGGGAAGAGAAAGAGAAAGAAACCTCTCCCCTTAAGCCCACAGCTTCTTTTTAGTCAGGCTGAGCTATCTTAAGTCACGTACTTCCCTTAGACGGATAACTGTTACCAGGAAAACGCCCTGTATAGATTGGCCTAAACCAAGCAGGATCGTCCTCTAGGGAGAGGTGGGGTGGACGCCTGGCCCGAGTGTGGGATCCTGGGTGGGAGCGGTATGGATAGTAGGTCAGGGGTCAGCAGTGTCTGCAGTGTAGGATGTAATCTCATTTGCGAGCAACTGCATACATGCGTGTTTAAGTGTGTGCAAGTAAGGAGAGATGTGGGAAAGAATGTTCAGCAAAACTTGCTAAGAGCGGTTATCTTTGAGTAGTTGTTTCAACTCTTTACAATGAACACATTTACATTTTACCAATGAAAAGCCATTTTAAAAGACTCCACCATAAGACAACCATTCCATAAGTCACGACTTAGGATAGAAATAGAATAATCTTTTCTCAAGAGCATGCAGAGTTGTATGGTAATTCACACAATAAACATTTATAAGAAGTAATTATTTCAGGCACCCCATAGACATGAGTCATTGGCTACAAGCTGGTATGAATTCTGCTTTACCCTTCACTTACCTACCATATGCTTGTTCTGTGCTAGGAGCTGGGGATTCAAACATGAAGGTTTCCTGCCCCCTCCTCTGCCAGGTGCTGGTGGTCTAGTGGGGTAGGACAACACACAAATAGAAGAACTGATGCAGCATGTGGTTGTTTTCATGAAGAGCATGGGACCACAGAGAGGAAGCCATCTATTGGCTGGGAGAAGAGCAGAAGGGCTCGCCGCGGATGTGATGTTAGAACTGAGTGGGAAAAACCAGAGGAGGTGGGTGGTGGCAAACGCAGGGCCTGGGATGCCCTCTAAGGAACTGGGGCCACATGCCATTTTCATTGCAGGCCAGCCTCACGGCTAGAACTGGATTCTAGCATTGAAATTCAGGCCAGTGTCCTGTGTTCACTTTCTCTTGCTGTTTGTCACAAATTGCCACAAACTTAGGGGCTTAAAACAACATCCATTTATTATCTCACAGTCTGTAGGTCAAAAGTCCAGCTGGATTCTATGCTCTGAGTCACACACCACTGAAAATAATGTGTCAGCTGTTTCTTTCTGGAGGCTCTGTGGGAGAACTTCCTTCCAGGCTCATTCAAGTTGTTGGCAGAATCAGTTCCTCACAGGTGCCCTCCATCTTCAAGGCAGTAGCATCCTGGCCAGGCACACTGAGTCCTTCCTGGGCTTCCAATCTCCCCCCCTTCCCTTCTGCCTTCCTCTTCTGCTTTTAAGGGTTCATGTGATTCCACTGGACCAACCTAGATAATCCAGGATAATCTCACTGTTGTAAGGTCGACTGATTAGTAACCTGAATTACATCTGGCAAAGTCTCTTTTGAGGAGTAAAGTAACAGATTCACAGGCCCAGAGATTACGATGTGGAATCTTTTAAGGGAGCTATAATTCTGCCTGCCACAGTACTGGACCTGGAACTTGGCATTACCTATTACAGAGTCCTGATGAACCCAGAGGGACACCAAGCCTTCCACAAGGTGACCAGGACAGTCCCAGCCCCAGCAGGCCTCTTCCTCCTCTGGGAGGTGTCAGTGAAGTCTGCTGGTACCAGAGCCCAGGATCTCTTGCCTTGCCGGCCAGGCCCCTATAAGAATTGGCTTGCAAGTGT
Organism: Dicerorhinus sumatrensis harrissoni; assembly: GCA_014189135.1. NCBI lineage: Eukaryota > Metazoa > Chordata > Mammalia > Perissodactyla > Rhinocerotidae > Dicerorhinus > Dicerorhinus sumatrensis. The sequence goes on along the minus strand of JABWHU010001435.1, from coordinate 3,084,948 downwards.
TTAGTAGTAGTAGCAGTAGTAGTAGTAGTAGTAGTAGTAGTAGTAGTAGTACTTTAAATTCATGACCAACACTTAAAAAAATCAGGAACAGTCTCATGAAAATCTAGATTTCTGCTTTCTCTTCAAAATTCAGCAGTTCTGGCAACGCTGAGCTCCTGGCCAGGCTGGAACTGGGGGCGTCCCTGAGGAAGGGAAGAGGATTCCAGTCTCCCTCCCCAGAGGTATCTGCCCCAAGGGGCCCCACTCTGAGTCCACACCCAGTTCTCCCAGGAGTTCCACCAGGACAGGGAAGGAACCAACGTTTACTGGGCACTCGCCAGTGGCAGCCACTGAATATAACTCATTTAATTCTCAAAACCCTGGGAGGGAGGTCTTATTGCTGTTTTACTGATACAGAAAGCTAGGCACAGTCACATACCCAGGGCACACGGTTGGTGCCATTTGCCAGGGTGGCCTCCCACCCACGCCGCCGCCAGCCCGAGCTCTTCCCCCGCGGGGCCCCTCGCGCGGCCCGCTCCCGCCCCCGCCGATCTGCGTCCCCGCCCCTGGCTCCCGAGCGCGGCCAGGAGGCCGGCCCGGGAAGGGGCCGGAGCCGGGGAGCCCGCCGCGCCCGCCGCCAGCCCTCCGCCCCGGGGCCGCAGCTGGCCGTCCTCGCCGCGGTCACGTGAAGGGCCGAGCGGAGCGCGCCGAGCCCGGGCCTCCCGCCGGCCCGAGGGCAGAGTCCGCCGCCGCGATGCCCGGGGCCCGCCGAGCTGCGGGGGTGCCCGGCCCGCGCCCGCAGCCCCCCGAGGAGCCGCCCGCCCAGGAGGTAAGGAGGCGACCGTCCGCCCGCCCGCAGGGAGCCCCGAGGGCTGGTGGCTGCGCGCCGACTGCAGCGTCTCCCCGCCCCGAGGTGTCCCTCCCGGCGCCGGCCGCCCTCGGGGCTCCTCGGTGGAAAGCGAACCCACGAGAAGCCAGCGCCCGCTCTTGGCAATGATGGCCCCGTGTGGGGAAGCGGACAAGGAGTCCCTCCGCCCTGGCTTCTTGCGTCTTCTGGGTCCTCTGTGTGCGGGAAGCGCACAGCTGGCTGGAGCGCATCGGCTCCCCCGGCCGCACGCAGCCCCGCAAGTTGGAGTCGTAGGGGAGCTGTCAGCGGGTCCGAGCTGGGATCGGCGCCCGGGCTCGGTGTTGGGGGTCTAGCCCCAATGTGGCGCGCCCCCGTGCGCCCCCCGGACCGGGTGGCCCGTGCACGCCGCACTGCGATCCATGGCGGCAGGAAAACAGCCGAGGGTCCCACTGCAGGGAAACGCCCGGAAAGGAGGCTGCAGGATGTGGGTCTGGGAGTGCTGAGGCGGCGCTGGCTCTCCCGAGGCCCGCGGGACGAAGCAGATGCGCTGCACAGCCGCTCAGCTCTGTTTTCGCTCCGACAGCCTGAGCGTCTTTGGAAGAGTTAGAGCTTCCAAGCAGTCCTTCTTGGGCTGTTTCCTTTCGCTGGACAAGAACTCCGAGAGTGGAGAAGGAGACAGGGCTCCAGTGCTAGGAGCCCCGGCTCTGATTCAGGAACTCGTCGCCGGGAATTACGAGATGCTGGGGCTCGTCACGTCATCAAGCCTCAGGTTTCCCCCTCTAGAATGGGGGGATGGTAAATCACACCCCCCTCGGAGGAGTCATGAAGACCAAGTCGGTCAGGCCCAGGGCACAGTGCCTGGCACAGGGTGTTGACAGCCAGGCTTCCAGCCTCTCCCAGTCTATTCATGTGTGCTCCGTGTCCTTTCAGTTGTGCAAGAGTGTGGGAGGTGAAAGGTGAGGTGGCCCCTTCAGCTCCCAGTGGCTGCTGAGTGGCCCCTGCCTCTTCTCAGTGCACTCCTGTAGCCTGCTTAAGAGGGTCCACAGGGCAGGTTTGTGTGTGAGGTTTAAAAGCCCTGGCTGGTGCATTGGCCCCCCTCTCTGGCCTGCCGGTCTCCCGAAGGCATTTGGTCACTTCCAACAGATGGATTCTACCTGTCCCTTAAGGGAAAGTCCCCTATCCCTTAAACAGGGAGAGGAGAGCAGGTCAAGGAGAAAGAGGAGGGGAAGGATTCTTGGTCCCCAGCTCTGACCCAAGCCAGGTCTTGCTCCCTTCAATCTGCAAAGCGATGGGCCTGTGATTGCCGGAGTCTTCTGTGCAAAGAAAATCTTTTTAGCTTGAGACTGTCGATGTCCTCCCTCTGTGTACTTAATGCTTCTTTGTCTAAATTAGAGAAGAATGCATAGAACTAATAATTTGAGACCTCAAGAAATGCAAGGAAGACTGAAAACTGCCGGGAGTCCTGGCAGAGTCCTGTGTGAGTCTTTGGCTTAATGCATGCCTGTAGGAGTCAGATATTTATGTCTCTGCGCCTTTCAAAGACCTCCCCAGGGGAGCTGGCATAAAAGGTGAGGAGCCTGGCACCAGCAGTTTGAGAAACAGTGATGGCTGAGTCGTTAAACCAGAGCCACTCTTGGATCTGCTTCCCTCCCAGGCTCTGACCTCGTGCTTGTTGGCCTCTATCACCTGATTAACCTGTTTAAAAGTTAGTTTCGGGTCACTTAGCAAGAAACTGTCTAGTCACCTGAAATGTATTTCCACCCTCTCCTTTGAAGTAGTTTTCTAAAATCCTTTTCTGCCTGTAGTTTCTTCTGGCAGCTACTAAGATGGCCATGCACTCCTCTGGTGTATTTACCAACACTTTCAACTTTGAAATAGGAACAACCCAGTGCTAGAGATTCTTAACCTTACTGTTGGTTAGAATTAGCTGGAGAGCTTTAGAAATATGTCTGGGCTCAGGCCCTACTCCTGAGATTCTGACTTAATTGGTCTCAGTAACAGTGACTTTAAAGCTATGGAGCGATTGGAAAGTGCAGCCAGGGCTGAGAGCCTGTGTTCTATGCTGTTTCTTTGTGACTTTCTGTGATCACCTCTTGATACTTTATGTGCTTCTTTTTGAATGTTTTTATTCTTAAAGCTGTTCATCAGGTCTTGGATGACCCTGTCTTCGGGCCCTTACAGCGATTTGCAGAAAAGTTCTTTGCAGGAGGAAAATAACAGTGACCAGGAGGGCTTGGGAGAGTGTTAGTTAAATTAGGTGGTCACAAGCTGAAACGCCCAAGGGACCAGGGAGCAACATAAAACCAGTGAACTAGGGGGCCGGCCCGGTGGTGCAAGCAGTTAAGTGCGCGCAGTCCGCCGCAGCGGCCCAGGGTTCGCCAGTTCGGATCCCGGGCGCACACCACGCACTGCTTGGCAAGCCGTTCTGTGGCGGCGTCACGTATAAAGCGGAGGAAGATGGGCACGGTTGTTAGCCCAGGGCCAGTCTTCCTCAGCAAAAAAAGAGGAGGATTGGCAGATGTTAGCACAGTGCTGATCTCCTCACACACACACACACACAAAAACAGTGAACTAGGTGGGAATGATTAAGTTAGGGAGGGGAGTGGGGCTTGTGGTCACCTGGAGGGCATGTCCCCTGTCCAAAGATGACCACAGCTACCAATCTCCAGCTGGTTGTGGCCATGCAGGCTATCATAGATTGCAAAATGTCCACAAATTCTTCCCATCCCTGGATACATTCTCCCTTTGCAATGTGTCTTTGCAACTCCTTACATCAGGAGGTGGTGCCAATTTCTCCAGCCCTTGAGACCATTGACCTTGAGACTTCCTTGGGCCAATGGGACATTAGCAGATGTGACACAAGCAGAGGCATGAAAAACACTTGAGCATCAGTGCCTGCTCTCCTGATGCTCTTGGAATCCTTTGACCACCACCGTGTCAAAGACCCCTGGCTAGCCTGCTGCATGACGCACGTGGCCAAGACATGTGAGTGTGGCTACTCTGGCCCATCCAGCCCCACATGACCATAGAGATCAGCTCAGTTGGCCCAGACCAGAAGGACTGCCTGGCTGTCACACAGAATTTGGGAAAATAATAAGTATTTGTTCAGGTGACAGAGTATCGGGGTGGGCAGCAAAAGGTTACTGAAATACAGCCCAGCGTTGCCAGATGTTAATGATCTCTTAAGGGGAAACTAGAAGTTCAAATTTTTGTGTAAGTTCCAGCTTTTAGAAAATTTGAATTAGTAGCCAGCATCCGTAAAGCACTCTCTGGGCCAAACAAAACACATCTTTAGGCTGCACTTGGCCTGTAGGTTGCTGGTCTTTCTGCATAGACGGACATGGGTGTTTATACTAACACTGAATTGCCACCTAATCTCTCACCCTTTTTGCCCCAGCTGCTGTGTCCCAGCTTACCCTTATCCGCTGTTCCTTTATACGGAATGGCCACAATATCCAGCTTCTTGTGGCAGTCTTTCCATGTGGAAATGGAGGCTGTTGGTATGGCCGGTCTTCAAGGAGAAAGTGAAATTTGAGGCGGGTCCCCAATGAAGGAGAGTGGAAAGGATACTCCTGGTTTGGGGTGAGCATGAGATCAGGCATGGAGGTGGGGCTGGGGGTGGGACAGTGGACAATGAGTCCACCAGTTTTGGCCAAAGAAGGAAGTTCCTGTAGGGCAAGTGAGGGAGACAGAGTTGGAGAGAGAGAGGGGAGATTGTGGAGCGCCTAAATGCTAAGCCAGGGGCTGTACATTAGATTCTGTGGGCGCTCAAAGAGAAGTCACTTGAAGCATTTGAATGGGGGTTGCATGGGAAAACAATGATCTACTCTATTCTGGGCGTGAGTGTGCCCATAACCTACGGGAGGAAGGAAGGAAAGCAGAGAGAGACAGACAGAGGATATAGTGTTTGTAGTGACAGAGGGAAAAACTGAAATGGGGAAGAATTTAACTTAAAATATACGGTAACTTCTCTTTACCTTAAGTTAGGGTTAGCTATGTTAATTTTCTTATATATCTAAACAAGACATAATGGCTTTTTTCAAACCACTTCTATCAACAACTCTGTTTTGTCAAAGTCCCTGTTGACTGCCTCAAAGGTGTCTGGAGCTTACAGTTGTTTATTCCTGCACTGGGGGCTTAGGGAAGGAACTTCCTTGCTCTCCACTGAGAGCTTCTGGAATCAATCTTTCCCCCCCTCCTGCACCCTACCCTCCCTCTGTCCCTAAGGGATTCTAAGTTATTCACCTTCCTCAGAATGAAGTCTTGCAAAGTTGGGAGGATGGGAGGAGAAAAGACAAAAATCTTAAATACAATTTTAAATCTTGGGGAGAGGAAAGGAAATGTCACAGCTATGAAAAGAGGAGAAAAAGATAATCAAGAGCAGTCGGTAGTTGTCACAGTGAAAAAGCAAAACCTAACGAGAAGCAGAAGTGAAATGGCCATATTTAGACCAGTATTTTTCAGTCTTGACTGCACGTTGGAATCACCTGGGAACTTTGAAAATTCTCTCCTGGGTCCCACCTCCCAGCGATTCTGGTGCAGTTGGTCTGGGCAGAGGGATCTTTAAAAGCAAAAGCCCTGAAGGTGATTGTAACGTGTGTGGGAGTTGAGCACTACTGCCCTGGCAGTCACCAGTGCCGCCCGCAGGCTGGGCTGCTGCTTTGAGGCAGGAAGCAACATAGAAGCTGCATCTGGGGGAACGTCTGCTATTTGGTCTTTGCCATTTTCGTGGTAGATATGGGCAGTGGTTCCCACGTACACTTGAAAAGTATGTGCAGTTTGGGAACAGCATGTCTAACATAAGCCACATTCTTGGGATGGATGGAAACAGTTTGTTTTTGTTTTTTTGTTTTTTTGTCTTATTTTATTACAGTGAAGTTTAACAGTACAGAAAAGTCACATGACCTTGGTGGGTCAGATTTCTTCAACCCTGCAACATGAGGAACTCTAAATACATTAAATATTGTTACACATTTCAGACTTCCAACGTACAGGTACTTGGAAACAGTTACAGCCCTCACCAAGCTAGGTTGGGGACATGAAATCCAACAGCATCTGAAATGCTGTGAAGGCATGACTTTACAAATAGCAACAGAAGCTTACAGAACTCGCCTTTATCTTACTTCATCCAATCTAATAGGTTTGGAGATTAAACCTTTTCTCAACTTGTGCTTTTTATATAGGAAACAGTTTGTTTTGGGGGAAGATACAAATGGCCTTCATACAAGTGAGAATGCTCATGACAGTAAGTCTGCCTGTTGAGAGTACTTCCTCCCAAGCGCAAATGGGCAAAAGACTTAGTTGCACACAGATGGGATGGAGGGAGGGAAGACAAGGAGGACCAGAAGGTGGAGCTGATGAGACTTTAAAAGGAGATAGATGTCAGAAATGTGACAGTTGTTCAGAATGGGAAAGCTTTGAAACATTAACGTAAAGGTAAACTGTCTATTATGAAAGTGTCGGCATATTTAAGCCTACCAGACGTGAGTTTGGATGGCAAGGGGGGTGGGTGGGAGGGGTGCCATGGTGCCTGTATCATTCAATGTTGGGAGTCTGGGTGGTGGCTGATGGAAGTAACCCCGAGGGCCTGGCTGGCTGAGGAATTGCTGCTGAGCGTTTTTTTCCATTCTCCATCTAGAGGGTGTATGAATGACCTCAAGTCCGTGATTGTCAAACTGCTCATGTTTGTGGACAAACTGTTCTACTGGGACTGGAAGGTTGTTAGTAGCATCGTCTTTTTAAGTTGGGAATGGTACTGACTTTAAGAGATTTTGTTTTAACTATATATATATATATATTTTTTTGTGAGGAGATCAGCCCTGTGCTAACATCTGCCAATCCTCCTCTTTTTTTGCTGAGGAAGACTGGTCCTGGGCTAACA